>OY811972.1:11549778-11817278 GCA_963681505.1 Eunapius fragilis | reverse complement strand
GGTGTTCCATATCGCAGTTTAGTTGTTGCTTTGGCTAGTGAAGTTGTTTTTCTAAAAATGCCTTCGCGTAATCAAAAGAAGAGATCTAAGCAACGAGCGGAATACCTCCAAAAGCAAGACGAGAACAAAGCTAAAGCCCGAGCGCTCTACAAGGCCGATCCCGAAAAGAAGAAGGCCTCTGTACGCGACAGCTACAAGGCCGATCCCGAAAAGAAGAAGGCCTCTGTACGCGACAGCTACAAAAGAAGAAGGCCTCTGTACGCGACAGCTACAAGGCCGATCCCGAAAAGAAGAAGGCCTCTGTACGCGACAGCTACAACGCAGATATTGAATCTAAGCGATCTGCTAAAAGGTGGCGATATGAAGAGGACCTCGAGGAGAGCCGTGCTGCTAAAAGGCGGCGATATGAAGAGAACCTCGAGGAGAACCGTGCTGCTAAAAGGCTGCGATATGAAGAGGACCTCGAGGAGAGCTGTGCTGCTAAAAGGCGGCGATATGAAGAGGACCTCGAGGAGAACCGTGCTGCTAAAAGGCGGCGATATGAAGAGGACCTCGAGGAGAACCGTGCTGCTAAAAGGCGGCTATATGAAGAGGACCTCGAGGAGAACCGTGCTGCTAAAAGGCGGCGATATGAAGAGAACCTCGAGGAGAACCGTGCTGCTAAAAAGCGGCGATACGAAGAGGACCTCGAGGAGAACCGTGCTGCTAAAAGGCGGCGATATGAAGAGGACCTCGAGGAGAACCGTGCTGCTAAAAGGCGGCGATATGAAGAGGACCTCGAGGAGAACCATGCTGCTAAAAAGCGGCGATATGAAGAGGACCTCGAGGGAAACCGCGCTGCTAACAGGCAGAAATACGAGGACAATTCAGCTGCCATTAAAGCATCTAAAAGGAGTCGGTATTGGAATGACCCCGCTGTCCGATTGGCTAAATGTGCTTCCGAGAGGACGCGGTACCGCAGGGGTCACAGCACTACCACTACCACCCAAAGGTATGTTATGGCATGTTGTATTAACATTAAAAAGCTGTGCATGCAACATTTGTAGAGCATAGTCGGGCGGTGTTTGGTCGGGCTTGTCACCCTACTACCTGACCAAACGCGGTAGTAGGGCCCGCACAACTATGTACAGCACGGATCTGCACAAAACCATTCACTTCACATGTAAAGCATGCAACTGTGTGTACAGTAGTATAGTGTCTATTGTTTTAATCTGATGTATAAAAAGGCTTATTTGAAGGCTTCCTTATCTGTCTAGCCATGTACATGTGTTGCAACTATGAATATAATTGCAGTTGCAAGGGCTGAGAACTATAGGTGAAATGAAAATAACTGCAACCTTATCCTTCTCCCATATAGCTACTCCTTGTATGAACCCAAATCTCATGCACTTATGGAGCTTCTAAGTGAAGTAAATGATGCTTTTTGTAAGTCTCATCCATTGCTAGCTCAAAAGGTTGTTACTAGATCTGCCCATGCAGCAGTAAGTAAGATTGGGGCAGAGGCATTGGTTTCTAAAGCACATGTATCAATTCATGATACATGCAAAAGTGTGGTATTCACCTAACTTAAGCCAATCTCATGTACATTTCAAGTGCTTTGTCCATTGTACACACCACCAGCACTAGCAGCAGAATTTCTTGCCACCACATGCCACTAATAGTCTTGTACTTTGGCAAATCAACTTGTTATAGCTACCATAAGGTACTTCTACTCTCACATTTTGAAAAATTCAGACATTCTGCCCACACTCATAACATGCAGACCCTGTCCACAGATATTACTCATCTGAAAACATATCCTTATCAATCTACATGGTGCCATGTTATCCCAGATCTACATGCAGTCGTGTAGTTCACTTCCTGAGTTCGGACACTATCCAGCTTTACTTCATGTAGGCTACACCTCCATGTTTAGATTGGAGCCTTTTCAAATTTGACCAATAACATTTTAGCACATGCCGTTAATATGATGGAATTGGACCAATAGAAATATAGCACAGTCTGTACACGTGTTAAGGCTTTGCAGGTATAAAAGTCAGTCATGCACCCGCTGAATTATAGTGCACTTTGCAAAAAGAGGTAAGAATTTAATAATATACTCTATGTGGATTCACGTGTAAACTTGCTTGAAAAAAGAATAAGGTAAAAATTTTTAAAATCATACTCTCAGTCTCTGTCACGTACATGTAGATGTCAGCTGAAGACCTTACGGGTTTTTTTAATCAAGAGGGGTCGGAGAAGGAAGAGGATGACATACATCGTCCGACTCCTCTCCCCTTCACCCCGCCACCTCCAGAAGCCCCGCCACTCCTACCACCACCAGCAACACTGCCCCCACCACCACTACCAGCAGCGCTACCAACGCCGGCACCACCAGCGCTACCCCCGCCAGCACCACCAGCGCTGCCCCCGCCGGCACCACCAGCGCTGCCCCCGCCGGCACCACCAGCGCTGCCCCTGCCGGCACCACCAGCGCTGCCCCCGCCGGCACCACCAGCGCTGACCCCGCCGGCACCACCAGCGCTACCCCCGCCAGCACCACCAGCGCTGCCCCCGCCGGCACCACCAGCGCTGCCCCCGCGGCACCACCAGCGCTGACCCCGCCGGCACCACCAGCGCTACCCCCGCCGGCACCACCAGCGCTGCCCCCGCCGGTGTTCCTGGCGGAACAACAAGCAGGGATAATCCCGCCACCACCACCACCAGCTGCGCTCCCGCAGGTACCACCGCCGACTGTGCTCCCTCCCTGGCCTGCATGGCCACTGCCACCCTGGCAGAATGCAGCATGGCGGGGAGGCTGGGGAGGAGGACGTCCCCGCAGGAGACGAGGGCGCGGGCGAGGACAATTAACAATAAACACTACTACTTCATATAATTATAATTATTATTATTTAAGTTATTTGTTATTGCATTAAGAGATAAAAGGGATCGTCCAAATTATATATGCTCTTCCTACATTTCATCGACGGTGAAAAAAAACCTATGAAACAAGTAAATAAAAACATTCTCTAACGAGAGAGTTGTTGGTATATAGGATTGACCAATGGTGGTGTAAAAAGCACGGAAACAAGAGTGACAGAAATTTTACTGGAAAATTGAAATAGGCCTATATTTAGCACACAATATAACACACATGCCTGAGTAATGGGCTAAATATAGGCCTATTTCAATTTTCCAGTAAAATTTCTGTCACTCTTGTTTCCGTGCTTTTTACACCACCATTGGTCAATCCTATATACCAACAACTCTCTCGTTAGAGAATGTTTTTTATTTACTTGTAATCAATTGTAAAGCGCTCGCTATTCAATAGATCATAGAGTTGCTCTTTCATGTAAGGTACCTCCCCCTCTTCTGCTAAGCAACTCCCCCTCCCCCCCGCCTTTCGTATTGTGCCTGAAGTGTACACCTCCCCCCACCCCCACTGTCGTATCGCGGGACTAAACCCCCAACCATAATTAGCCCCCCACCCCCCGCTTGTCGTATCGCGGGTCTAAATCCGCAACCATAAATTAGCCCCCTTCCCCCCCCCCCCCCCTTAAAACTTGTCTACGCCCTTAGGGGGGGGGGGGGGGGGGAGTGCTGTCCGCTTCAGGTCCGATACAAAAAGTGGGGGCCCTTTGTTTGGCACACAGCAAATACGTTATCATTAATAATTAACGGTTAGGTATATATAGCCGAAGCAGAGATAATATATCTCTGGCCGAAGCTAACGTATCCCAGAGAGGGTGCTCCGGGTGCTTCACCCTCCTCGGCCAAAATTGTAACCGGTAATAATGATAACGTATTTAAATAGAGTAGGCCCTATGCCAAACAATTAAAGGGCCCCCACTTTTCGTATTGGGTCTGAAGCGGACAGCAACTCCCCCCCACCCCCCAATCATCGTGCTTGGCCTGACCTGAATCACCCCCCCCCCCCCCCCCCCCCCCCCCCTCGCTGACGCCGGCTACTGCCGTAGTGTGCAGGTATTAGTGTCGTGGTCCATTTGAGATAATAAAGTGACGTCTTATGTCGCGCTTGCCTACCAGGGTTAGTATTTCAATATTCCACTAAACATCGAAAGTCAGCCGGCCGTCAGTCTGATCAAGGTTATTTATATTATTGATGAGAGGATTATAATTGCTCATAAACTTTGTTAATTCGTTTAATAGTTAGTTAATCGACCCCCCCTCCCCCCCCAAAAAATTACGTCAACTATGTAGTAATTAAAAAACATATCTTGATTTTAACTTCATAATCCATAAAAATCTGACACTCAAATTTTTATAGTGGAAAGAAAAAAAATTCCGCTATATGTTAAAATGTTATAGAATTCAATTTGGAATTTTTTTATGAATGTCCTCCAATGTATGGGGCATTTCTGGATATGTTGCGCAACGTGCGCAATTGATTTGTGAAGTTCTGCAACCTAGAAGCAATATAAACCATCAGGTGGGGGGGGGGGGGGGGGGGGGGGGGCATGCTCTTATTATTGAATGGTCTCTGTTACCCTCGATTTTCTTTCTAATAGGTGCATAATTCCAATACGTATGAAGTCCTAAGAAAGGTAGTGTGCCCATTCTGCCCAGATATTGGTATGTTAGTATACTTTACAGTGACACATTCACTTGTATCATTTATGGTCCATTTAAAATCTGAATCACTACCATTACAATTGTAAGAGGACAACCTATAGTGTATTAAGGGTGCTTATCAACTAAGCAGACTGTTTCTCCCTAGCAATGCACACTTTACATTTCCAGTCATTACTATCATCTTTTTAAAAATACTGTTTGGGGAATGTTTTCACATGACTTGTGGTACCATTCCTTGCAGCCAGTGCACTGAGCCATCCGTTCTTTAACATCATCTGGCATGCGACAGTGACAGTATACATACAAATACTCTGTTTTAGGCTTTCCTGGTTGGATGTTTTTTGAACGGAAAGGTGTCATTTGTTGACTTCAAACACTCTATGAAATGTGGTCTTAACATATCCTGCTCATAGTAATGGCTTGCTGGGTTCAATCCAAATGCCAAATCAGTAGCAAATGCTATTGCAAATACTCCACAGTCTGATGATCCAATCTGACTTTGAGTTTTCGGAACTCTTGTTGTAATCCGTGAGCTGCACAGCACAACAAAGCAGCGATTTGCATCTTTACATCCATAGGTATTGTAGAGAATTTGCTGTCAAACACATAAACAGAGAAGGATTTAGTGTGCTGAACTGTAATCCAATGGTTCCCTCCTGCATTAAGTATTTGAATGAAGGACTCTTGTAACAGGAAATGATAAGTTCTGCCCTAGCAAAGTGCTATACAACCCACACAAGGAAGGAAATTGGGAGGATAAAAGTGATGATGCTGCATCCATGTGCGTATCATCAACAATCCCCACTTTGAACTGATTTGATTATTGTGGCTTCAGTCTTGTTTGACACACTTTCTGTTCTTCTTTACCTTCAACTCATTCATATCATCACAATCATCAGCCCCAGTTACTCTACACTCCTCATCCCCATCAGCTGTTTCATGGCACTCCTTATATTTGTACAAGCACGCTTTGGATGGCAGTGACTTGTACAATAACCTCCAGATCCTTTACAAGGACAATGCCTATTCTTGCATCCTTTTGTACAATTGCATTTCAACTGGTCCTTCTTGGTTCTAGCAGCTTCCTAAAGGCTTAAAGTAGGTAGCTTAGAACTGTCTGCACTATACTTGATAGGGACAGACCCGGTGTAAGGCATTAGCTCACCACTTGGATAACAAGTTGATATAATTCCATTTTCACACCTCATCATACAGAAGTCAGACGTACATGTAGATGTAGATAGAAAGTTTCAGAATTAACAAACACAGACAAATAAAACTCACTGAAGACGGTAATGATCATTCTTAGCCTCCAAAATATAGCACAGCACAGCGGCGTAGGAAGGAGTTTAAAGTGGGGGGGGGGGGGGGGGGGGGGGCAAAGTTCGATGGTCATCATGGCGGGAGAGCGGTGCCCCTCCCCCAGCCAGCTAGGGGAGTGCTGTAAGCTTCCGCATTGGGGTCTGGGGCCATGCCCCAGAAGCCAACGCTATTTGCATCTAACGACGTTACAAAAATACACTAGAATCAGTGCAATTCATTACAAATTACGCATTTTATCTGTAGTATCGCTGGTGTAAAAGTAGGGGGGCATGGCCCCCCCCCCCCCACTTTTAAAAGTTGTGGGGGGGGGGGCGCAGTTGCCCCCCCTGCCCCCCCCCCCCCCCCCCCCTTTTCCTACGCCACTGCAGCAAGTGAGGCATATCAGTTGACGATCGTTCATTTCTGGGTATCCTTACTGTGACACTATCTCCTGCAGAATGCGTTTTGATTTCAGTGATGACGTTTGCGCTTGGCATACTGGATCTTCATTCGTTCTGCATTTTTTTGATACTCATTGTCGGCTTCTTCTCTAATCTTTAAATGACGGGTGCTGGTTGTTAGTGTAGCCGATGGTGATGTCACTTTCGGTTCACTGAAAGGTTATATCATTATACTATGCAACGTATTATGTTGTCATGCACGACAAACCTTATAACTGGAGAATAATCTGAATGTGAGGCTGAAGATTGACTTGGAAGTGAGGATATGCAGAAGATAAATGGAATCTTTGAAGGGGGAGTTGAATGAAGCAAAGAATTGAATACAGGAACTGTAAAACATTTGGCATCCCTAAAATGGCAACAGCGACATAAGTCAAACCTTACATGGTTGCAGATACTTGTTTATCAGATATTGGTGACTGAGCAGGTAACTGATGACACAGAGGTGATGACGGCAGAGCTAAAGGTGCAGATGCAAGTTGCAGACTTGAAACTGGTAATTGAACTTTCTGGGCATGATAAGGGACTTCTTGATGGTGGTAACATTTGAGGAGATGAGTGAGGAGAAGCAATGTTTTCATCATCACCTGTAGTGGATGAACATATAGTTATTCAGGAAAGCCATGTTCATGTACCAGTATACAATTGATCACCTAGCTCAATTGTGTTTATGCATATCATGCACTGACTGTTTACATTGCTTCTATGCGCTTGTTGATATGAATCACTCAATAGAAATGGCATACATATTATATGGCATCCTAACCTGTGTCAATGAGATCTGAAACATCTTCCTCCAAGATAAAAGGGTTCTTTCCCTTTGGAAGTTCAGCAAATGGAGTTGTTCTTGGAGGTTGCCCAAAAACCACTTCATAGGGGCTTTTTTTCAAAGTGTGGTATGCTTGAGTATTAAGATTGTCTGCAGTAGAATGTGACATGAACATTGAATAAATTAATTAATCAGTTCAACTTACATTGGATGCGAGCCAACCAATCAGACCATTGCACATCTCCAGACTCCTTCCTCTCATTTTTCATTGCCTGAATCTGCATTTCTACAAGATGATTTATTACCTTTTTCAACCAACCCTCGTGACTGCGAGTGACGAGGATGCCCATTGATTATAACAACCTCTCCCGGCCATGATCGGACAACTTCTTTCGCAATCTCGATGACAAACTCCCTCCCATTGTCAGATTGCAGGATCTTGGGAAGGCCCAAATAGGGAAATACTCTTTTCACTAGACCAACAGCAACATCAACTGCTGATTTTTTCATTAAAGGCCACAGAATATGGAACTTAGACCAATCATCCATGTAATGAGCGATGTAATGATATGAACAATCAGGCATATGTCTCATACCAATGAGGTCAATCTAAATATGTAGGAATGAGGCATATGATGTGAATAATAGTAAAATGCTTAACATAACATAATAATATTACCTGGCATCGAGTTAGAAAACCTAATGACACTATTGGTCTAAGTGGAGCAGTATATTCTGGGGTTGTTTAAGTTGACAAATTGAACATGTGTTACAGAAATACTGCACAGCTTCTCTACGTAGGCAGTCATACGTTTTCTGTACCTGAAATTTGAAAGTGCAATAGTGATATACTGACATAAATAATATTATAACTGTTTTGATGCACACTAAAAAATTAATGTCAGTCTATTTATCTGCACAGTGCTGTACGAGTTGGGTGATACATGCTAATTACAACAAAGACACATAAAACATACTTCTGCCAGCGTTTTTTTGTAACCAACATGACAACTTTCCAATGAATGGATACGTTCAAGGATGTCATAGAACTTTTCAACCATAGCAACCACACAATAATGACCAAAAATAGTCTTGTCATTTTCATTCTGTTATATAGAATAATTAATTGAATACATCCACATTCAAGCAATTATGAGTCATACATGCATGTGCAGTTATTATATATAATACATAGATGCATAAGAAACACTAACAATATACATCCATACACAATATATACAATCTACAGTTCTACAAAGAACCTGCCATGCATGCAATGCCTTCCTAAAATGGAAAATGCACACTGTGCCTCTTTACAGAGGATAGAGGATAGAACAGCTGCAACTGTTACATTGAAGGCAGCTGGTTTTCCTCTGTCAAAGCCGTGAACAAGGTTAGATTTTATCTTGAGGAGGAGAGAACAAAGGAGCACAGTTCCCCCCCCCCCCCCCCTATCCGTATACACTACCTGTATGGCATGCATGTAGGTGTAGCTTTCTTGATTTACTCACCTTGGCTTTAACCCGGAGACAAATTAACACTTCAGTCAATTCCAACTCTGCGCAGTTTAGCAGCTCAAACTTCTTTGTTCTATTCACCCAATGTCTGAAAGAAGCCGTGACCGCCACTACACTCTCCCTTAACAGCTTGACGAATCCTCTTGGCTTTCTCTTCGCTAACGGTTTTGCTCGTTCTTCTACATTTATCTACATACCTTTCACGGCAAAACTTCTCGAATATCAGTCGATACTCCTCTTTAGACATTATCGAAGTGTTAACGCCACGTGGATATACACCAGGAATTTGCGCAATTTATAAACTGTTGCGCACTATGTGGATTCACATAATGCGCAGCGCAATTTATAGATTGCCCAAACTGATAGATTGCGCCTAACAAAAACATTCTCTATGAGAAAGTTGGTGGCATATAGGTCAATACTGGTGTAAAAAGGAAGGAAACTGTAAGGGTCTAATAAGAAGGGGAAATGTAATATTTCGCCCATTTGTGGGACATTATGTTTGTGTGCGAAAATTAGGACTATTACATTTCCCCTTCTTATAAGATGTCAAATGTGCTGTACAAACAATCTCTCGGGAGCCAATGCAAGCTGGGAAATATGTGCTCGGTCCTAGGCGTTTCTTTGTGAGTCATGATCCCTCAAACCATGAACTACTTTCAGTGTTTGTTGAATCAACACCATCTTGGCCAAAGGTTTGAGCACAGCAGCATTTACGGTAAGCTGCTATGCTAACCAGTCTGATCAGCTGCTATGCTAACCAGTCTGGTCAGCTGCTATGCTAACCAGTCTGGTCAGCTGCTATGCTAACCAGTCTGGTCAGCTGCTATGCTAACCAGTCTGGTCAGCTGCTATGCTAGTTAAGCAGTCTGGTAAGCCTCCATGTGGTCTAGCCTTAATCTGGTGCGCATATCAATTGGTTCATATGTCAATCATCATCATCCATCATTAAAATTACTAGCCCACTTGGAAAAAATGTGTGTATTTTGTTTAAATTGTTCGTGCAACCTTGCCATTTATAATTATACTGAGTTGCAATTTTGCATGACATGGCCTTTCTGGTAGAAATTACTCATGTTCATGTTTAATTTTGCTGTGCTTGGAAATGCACATGTTCATGTTTAATTTGCTAGTGTTATTTTCTACCAAAAAGTAAGGTTCCGTGAACAATTTTAAGATACTGGTGTGTTATTCTTTCTACATGGTGCCATATTCAAATAGGGTGTGTAACCTTTTTTATAAATCAAAATCGATTATTTCGACTATGAAAAAAACTCCAATAGGTTTATTGCAACTTGCAAATCGGTTAATAGAAACTATAATCGATTTTGGCGATTAATGCACTATTAATTTGCCAACGATTACCTAGGTTTTTCCAGGTTTGTCCTTTTTTAATAATGGAACGATAAATTACAGTTCTCAAGTCTAATACTAGTTAGTATAGCCAGTTTTATTGCTCATCAGTTACGTATGCCAACTTTAAATCATTAAAACACTGGGAACGATGTGCATGCCAATATTACGCCAAACCCATGATTCAATGGCGGCGGATTGTGACCCGCAAGCATTTTTTTCACCGAAAAACACGTGGCTATTTGTTTCCCCGCTACCATAGTACCGGTACTCACTACTAAGAATGGGAGAAGTAAGATTTTAGTTTACTGAGATAAAAATGAAAATGAATAGTTTGTCCATCCCACAGCTTGCGCTCTTTTCTTGAACAAAATGCCATAAACACGTACATGTATCATACCCGCCACAATTGGCAGTTATAAGCCTCATTATACATGCAATTCAATAAGTACTGAGCAGTGCCAGCTAGACACCTCATGGTGGAACACCGCTCCACGCATATGACAAAGCCGCCAATCGAGACATGTACGATATATAGAACGTCAAGGCCGAACGTCTGGAAACAAGCCAGTGTACCGTGCAAAAGAGTACGTAGCGCGTTTGATTGATGCACTTGTTAGTCTTGTACAATACGTGCGAACATATATACACGCCTGTGCATTGCTGAATGCACAGGTGTGTACTCCCCTGGTAAAGATCCACAGCCAATTATATAGCTGCAATCAAGAATTCACACCCCCACACCCCCACACACATACATACATGCACTCACACACACATACACACAATGAAAGCACAGCTACAAAGCTGGCTACTGACACTATGATGCCAGCACGGAAGATGCGCTTCCTATAAAATTGATGCATGCCTATAGATGCTGTAAAAATGATAAAGCGTTTACAAACAATTTTATGATTATACAAGTAAAGAAAAACATTCTCTAACGAGAAAGTTGGTGGGATATAGGAATTGGAGGCAATGGTGGTGTAAAAAGGAAGGGAACAAGGTTTTGAGAAAAGGGTAAATGAGACAAAAATTCTATATTTAGCACTTCTTTTGGTTGTTACATGTACATGTGCTAAATATAGGATTTTTGTCTCATTTACCCTTTTCTCAAAACCTTGTTATCTTCCTTTTTACACCACCAATGCCTCCAATTCCTATATCCCACCAACTTTCTCGTTAGAGAATGTTTTTCTTTACTTGTTTCCTCTATTTTTTAATTATCAAATATTAATACTGGCAAGTGCGCCCCCCCCCACCCCCTCCTCCGCTTCAATTTTACCTTCACGAGCAGACGCCCGCTTTTGTTTGGAATCACTGTAAGGAACGCGGGAGAATTCTAACACGTCGTCTCTCGCGTCGTCTTTTGTTTGCACAATTCTAAATATACGTAATATTGCCATGGGAACGCTTCTATTTTACACTACGCATTACGTAATGATTACGTATGTCAGTTGTATGCTTTTTTCATACATCTGATACTTGAAGATGGCCTTCCAGGAGATTCTAAAGCGATTGGTATAATTGGCGCTCTTTAAAACCATTCCTATCAGGAGTTATACTCACCCGAGAATTAGAAGACGACGACGACGACGACGACGACGACGACGGAGAAGATTTGGCCTGGGGACGAGGTAAAACACGAACGCTTTTGTTCTCTTAAAGGAAACAGTTTGAAGACTGGAACAAAACATTAAAATGACCGTCTTTGCCTTCTGGTTCGATAGGAACAAAGAGCTAAACTATCCGTTTCTTAGTACGCGAGTTATACGCGGGTCGCGTTTTTTTAATGATATTCACGACCCGGGTCAATTCCTATATAGGAACTACTATCGTAGTTCCTGATAGAGGGGGTGCGGTGTCATCCCGTGGCCCGGGAAGGTTCAACATTTGTTGATTCACTCGCTGCCATCTAGTCTTCCCATGCAAGCTAGGGATCCTAAAGAGCAAATCAGCACTTGCTTAACTGATATCATTGGTTGATAACAACTTTAGGGGTATAGACAATGATCAATGATCAATTTTTCTGTGTGTGCTGATTGTTGTGTATTGAACGCTGGTAAGTAAAAATAAATAATCAATGTTATTTTTAATGATGAGATAGGAAAGATTGAGTTTTGGGAAGGGGACATTCAAAACTCATTGCTGGAGGAACAGGCGTACTGTGCCAGATTTTTAGGTGACATTGAAAGTTAAGTCATATACATTTTGTTAATGTCGTTTTGTTTGCAGAGGGTATTGAGATGGAAGGTGCATGCAAGTGGAAATGTAGTGACGTTTTTTGGCGGGAAAATCAACAGTGCCTCTTTATTCTAAGTTCAAGGAGTGCATGGAATTGGCAGTGAAGAGCAATAATGGCTTTGCATTGGCTGACTGCATTTTTGTTTCTCTGTTATGTACTTAGCATGCAATGCAAGATCTTAGCGTGATTTTTGTTTATCATTTTTTTGGCTGTGATCCTGTTTAGATTGGGATATGTGTATTCAGTGCAATATCTGAGTTTTTTTCCAATGTCATTTGACATTTTATGTATTCTTTGTTCCGTGCACACCTTATTTATTTCATTGAAATGTTGTGAGTTTTGAGAAGGATTTAGACAGACATCTAGCAGCAAAACACTAGAGCACATGTGTAATGAAGGCGAGCTGTTTGGTAGGGTAGTGTCAGTGCACATGCAAAGGGTATCTTTGATTATATTAAAAGCATCAAGCATTTCATTCATGGAAATGTTGATCTGCTTGGAATGTGCATACATGGCCAATTGGTTTGCATGCATGCAGCCACTTATAGATATGTAAGTATGATTACTCAATTTCGAAGTTCACCTTTGAGGACATGCAACTGCATGGAACACGTCACATAATTTAATAGTCATAGTTGTAGCAATATGTACATATTTTTCATACTGCTACTTATTTTGCATAGTGTTTACAGAAGTGCATGGCGATGGTTTGATGCCACCTTTTACATTTTTGTTGTCCTCAAAGTTTTATGCCAATTTTCATTTTAAACACTGATGCTCTATATCCCCTGATGGATTTCCCACTTAATTCACTGCAACTGTTAATGCATGCATTGCCACTTTCTCAAAGGCATGAAGATGGATGAAAGTATGATGGCAACGAATAGAGGCTTTTTACAATGCCTAATTCTATATAGCTCTTAAAGCCATGGAAACCGTTGTGTCTTAATCTATCTGTATCATGCAGGTATACATTGAACACTATAAGCAAAAACTAAACATATGTATACAACAGACTCTGTAGGTTGGTCAAATCATTTCCAGGCCTGTTGGTTGCATACGATAGAATAATTGTAAATTATCATGCACAGATCTGACATGGATGCTTGATACTAAAGCAATTATGGCCAACCAAAATGGTTGCTATATGAGGGCAAGAAAATATTAGCCTCTCTGGTTAGCACGTCATCCAATGAATTTCATTTAGCTAAAAGATAAGCCATCGTAGCACTGTCTTCACGGCAAAAGCTATCCCCCCCACCGCCCTCCAATTCAACAGATTAAATTATGACCCATGGATATCATTACACATCTTTCGGCATATAAACGGCATAATTTTAAATTGCTTCGTGAGTGAAAGGAAGGAGAATTATATATGGCATGGTGTGTACCAAAGCATCCATGCATTGGCCAGCAGTCAACAAGCTAGATTTCACATTCACACATGTAACACCAAGACTGACCTAACCCATTTGTGCAAGAAAATGGGCCCTTGCAAAAAGCAGTACCGGCAGTCAATTTGATGTTGGCAAGTTGGAAATTAGCTTTTTATGGACGTTAATAGTGTAATATTGAATTCCAAAAACAAAACTACAACTAAGTGAATAAATGTCATACATACAATTAGAATACATACAAACCTAAACGCATTATCCAGCCCGGAGAGTAATAGTGATGAATTGTCACCGGACCTTGTACGGGTGAGTATCCACCCAGTAAGAGGACATTGGCTGCACAAGGGTTCATATTCAGGCGGCCATACAGGCATGAGTCCACCTTGGACTTGGGGGTGTTGGTCCTTGTTGGCAAGCTGTAAAAATAAATAACTAAAATACATAAATTAAAGTTTTATACTGCTGAAACTTTGCATGCAGCAATTGCAAATTCAATCGATGATGTTGAAGAGCGGGAACCACGAAGGCACATGACAGCAGATCTTAGGAGAGTTTACAACGAAGCCAGAATAATGTGGTTGCTCGTGCTTATATTTACCCGATTTACCCGCGGATATTTGTACGTATACCACGGCTGTTTGCGGCCCATTCAATGTTGGACAATAAGACCTACGCCCCGAAATATTGAAACGATGACATCATGCATCATGACCTAACAAAGCACTTTGTATTTTCGAGCTATATAAGGTCTGTACTTGTTGCACCGACATGTAACAGCCATTTTAGTATAGACATACCATTTATCTATCCATCGTATAAATTTTGTGCCACAACTCTGTAGTGCCCGCTAGCTATAGCGCTCGCAAGCCGAGTACCTCAGTTGGATATCCTCCACAAAGAAGTGAACAGTGGACCACTGCCAATTTTCCTAGGAAAAAGCTAAGCGTGATTAGGTAGCGGAAGGTTAAGACTACCTCGATAGTGTATAGACTAAGTGCGGCCGGCTGAAATGATGGCGCTACAGACCGTCAAATATCGCTGATTTTACAAGGTTTTAATGCCGTGTCAAGCACAACGATAGGTATAGTCCTGAAAGTTCAATCTTCGTTGATTGTGGTATTGCTGACACATCTTGTGACACGATGTTGATAATGTGCTCCATCACACATGCATTGTAGCATCTCTTATACGTAGGTATATGTTATTCTGTGCATGCAATTATGCATGGATGCATACGTGGATTTGACTCCTTATTCTGCAAGCCGGAAGGAGACTGACTGAATCCTGCCACGTTTATACAAGCCTAGTGCATGTGATGAAGATGGTGTTAACTTGGTGAATGGCATTAAGAGCTATAGGTTATAAAGTCATGCAGCATTTATACTGGCATTCAATGTTCAGCTGATGTTGTTAAGGCAGCAAGATTGAATCAGATGTATTAATCGATAACTAATGTTTACAGTCAGTGCATAAACGTTTCAAGGTGTCAGGTGTGAAACCTGGTACGTCGTTGACAACTATAGTGATGGAAATTGCATGGTGTTTTGATATTCCAATGCTGTGGGGTACATAGTGCCTGATTCACCTGATAAAGATCAAGTTGAACCTTTACACCTGCAATGTATTATTGTGCCTCTCCACCCTTGCAGAGGTCCAAGCTTGATCCATACCATACTTCATCACTGGGGATTTAGTTGTCATGCAGGGTGAGCCTAACTCTGTATAGCGAGTTGATTTATAAATATCATCTTATTTTTAAGCTATATCCATGCACCCAGTAGCTTTTCCATCAATGTGGAACATATATAGGTGCCTTCTTGTATCTTCTTTCTGCCAGAAGAATGGAAATGGAGAGCTATCTCAACCCCCTTTGAGGTTTCTTGCCTCTGACCTCTATAGTTCGTAGTAGAAGCCTTATGTGCCATTTACATGCATGTATGTATAAGCAGTTGTTTTAGATTTTTTGTAGTAGATTTTTATGGGTGTTGTGCAACTAATGCCATTTAAATGATTGCTAGGCAGCTGGGATTCTTGTTCTGCACTCACTGTATAATCTCTGACTCCACCAATGAATGCTTTCTATTTTGATCACTGATCACTTAATAGATTGAGACCATCATTACAGTGTTGTCATGCTGACTGATGTGGTTGCTAAGGCTGGTACATGGATATTCCCTAACAGACATGCATGTAATGAAGAGTCAAGCTATTCTTTGACTAGGTTTGTGCCATTGTCAATATTGCAAAAAATCTAGGGTCTCAGATGCCATATACATATCAGAACATCCAGCTATAGCTGTCTTTGACTTCAAGCCCTGATGTCCCAGGAACATTCACTCTGCTACTGGCAATGTTTAATACCAAGCTAGGTATCTAGGGGATAATAGTGCTGTGTCATAACAATAGGGATATATAATACAACTGCAAATACATTTGCTTGATGCAGCTCCAGAGGCTGCCTGTCTCTCTATAAACATAAGCAAAGAGAGGGCACAACAAATACTTTAGAATTGACTCAGACATGAAAGTTTGTCACCTGCACGATGTATGTGAGTGCATCGTGCAGATTGACAAGAGCATTAAATGGTGGGGGTGTGAAATATTGCTGTTGTACTTTTAAGGCTTAATAGCACACCTTTAATTCATTAGCTGGCCTGGTGAACCACTCCTTTCCACTAGCTTGCTTCAATTGTGGGCATGAAGTGTTACAAAACCAGTGTATAAGCATAGCATCATATTTACTGGTCAATATGCATTAACATCTTACTCTTATGTTATGCCATTTGATACTAGCATTTGAAGTCATTGCTTGCAGGAGCTACACTATTAGCTGGGCTTTGGGGATACATGGCTGCATCTTCAGAGTGAAAAGGCAAGGCCTGAATACTTGCATATGGTGTCCTTTTTGCTTGCTCTGTTATAAGACATGCGTTTTTCACACTCTGCAATGCAGCTGAACGTGTTGGCAATGGTACTCCATTGTACGAGTCATGATTATTCATAGAAAACAGGCAGCCCTTTCAGGCCGAAAACAGCCGGCCGCGCTTAGTGGACGACATAAACTAACTACTTGAAGCTTTCACATTGCCTGTATGTCAAACTTATTTGTGGGAAAATTGGCAGCTACGTGCAATTCGCGCATCTTTCATACCTATTCGATCGTGCCGTACCTCATATGCCTATGAAAACGTGGCGCGTGTATTAATTGGAAAGCGTAATTTATCGTTTCAGGTGTGTGTCTTGAAGCCAGATGATTGCTGGTACTACTGCATATGTTTATAACAACACCAGATGGAATCAACTTGCAAGGCACATCGTTGAACATATGGTGTCGATAATGAGGCTAACCGCCATGATTTCTACACCATATACCGTAACGCTCTAATTATCAAACTAAATGTCCAGCCGCAAACAGCCGTGATACGTAACCGCGGAATTAATTCGGTGGATTTAGATAGTGCTTGACAACTTTTGAACTGAACAACTTTTCAGCTGGCACACGCAAATGCCATTGGCTGTACGCTCTAGGGAAGGTTACTAGCGCACGGATCGAGATGCTTAATTAGACGCACTAGTTGACCACGGGCCGGTACTGTGAAGCAGGCACTCGCCGCAGATGGAAACTGTTGTCGTCCTATCGAAAGGTAAGTATATGAGAGTGGTACCAAGCATAAGACAACATTTTTGTACATGCGGTGAAGACCTTATGCGCGGATTGTGTGAAAGCACTGTTGATAAGCCACCGCTTATGTAAGTGAACGAAACGACTTTTCTATGTTCAACGTTTTTGATATTGCATTGATTCAGTTGTTCAGGTACACACTAATGCCAGCCGATTGGTGGTACGCTCTAGGGAAGGTGACTAGCGCTTGGATCATGATATCCCCATCAGCGCAATGGTGGACATGGAGGCAATACTGGACGTAGTAAAGCAGGCTGTCGTCATCCTATTGGTAAGTAAGTAACTGAGAGTGATACTAAGCATAAGAGAACCTTATTGACACGTGGGTTGTGTGGAAGGTTGCGTTGTATTAATTCTTTTTAGAGCCACCAAAGGAAGATTGGCCTGATGTGTGCGTGTACATGTATGTGTGTGTGTGTGAGTGTGTGTTTGTATGTGTAGTGGTAGTATGAAGGACCAATGGTTGTGACACATAGCGGTAGCATGGTTGTGACACAGGGGGTGGTAGCATGGTTGTGACACAGGGGGTGGTAGCATGGTTGTGACACAGGGGGTGGTAGCATGGTTGTGACACAGGGGGTGGTAGCATGGTTGTGACACAGGGGGTGGTAGCATGGTTGTGACACAGGGGGTGGTAGCATGGTTGTGACACAGGGGGTGGTAGCATAGTTGTGACACAGGAGGTGGTAGCATGGTTGTGACACAGGGGGTGGTAGCATGGTTGTGACACAGGGGGTGGTAGCATGGTTGTGACACAGGGGGTGGTAGCATGGTTGTGACACGGGGTGGTAGCATGGTTGTGACACTGGGGGTGGTAGCATGGTTGTGACACAGGGGATGGTAGCATGGTTGTGAGACAGGGGGTGGTAGCATGGTTGTGACACAGGAGGTGGTAGCATGGTGGGGTGGTAGCATGGTTGTGACACAGGGGGTGGTAGCATGGTTGCGACACAAGGGGTGGTAGCATGGTTGTGACACAGGGGATGGTAGCATGGTTGTGACACAGTGAGTGGTAGCATGGTTGTGACACAGGGGGTGGTAGCATGGTTGTGACACAGGGGGTGGTAGCATGGTTGTGACACAGGGGGTGGTACCATGGTTATGACACAGGGGGTGGTAGCATGGTTGTGACACAGGGGGTGGTACCATGGTTATGACACAGGGGGTGGTAGCATGGTTGTGACACAGGGGGTGGTAGCATGGTTGTGACACAGGGGGTGGTAGCATGGTTGTGACACAGGTGGTGGTAGCATGTGGTTGTGACACAGGGGGTGGTAGCATGGTTGTGACACAGGAGGTGGTAGCATGGTTGTGACACAGGGGGTGGTACCATGGTTATGACACAAGGGGTGGTAGCATGGTTGTGACACAGGGGGTGGTAGCATGGTTGTGACACAGGGGGTGGTAGCATGGTTGTGACACAGGGGGTGGTAGCATGGTTGTGACACAGGGGGTGGTAGCATGGTTGTGACACAGGGAATGGTAGCATGGTTGTGACACAGGGGGTGGTGGCATGGTTGTGACACAGGGGGTGTTAGCATGGTTGTTACACAGGGGGTGGTAGCATGGTTGTGACACAGGGGGTGGTAGCATGGTTGTGACACAGGTGGTGGTAGCATGTGGTTGTGACACAGGGGGTGGTAGCATGGTTGTGACACAGGAGGTGGTAGCATGGTTGTGACACAGGGGGTGGTAGCATGGTTGTGACACAGGGGGTGGTAGCATGGTTGTGACACAGGGGGTGTTAGCATGGTTGTTACACAGGGGGTGGTAGCATGGTTGTGACAGGGGGTGGTAGCATGGTTGTGACACAGGGGGTGGTAGCATGGTTGTGACACAGGGGGTGGTAGCATGGTTGTGACACAGGTGGTGGTAGCATGTGGTTGTGACACAGGGGGTGGTAGCATGGTTGTGACACAGGAGGTGGTAGCATGGTTGTGACACAGGGGGTGGTACCATGGTTATGACACAGGGGGTGGTAGCATGGTTGTGACACAGGGGGTGGTAGCATGGTTGTGACACAGGGGGTGGTAGCATGGTTTTGACACAGGGGGTGGTAGCATGGTTGTGACACAGGGGGTGGTAGCATGGTTGTGACACAGAGGGTGGTAGCATGGTTGTGACACAGGGGGTGGTGGCATGGTTGTGACACAGGGGGTGGTGGCATGGTTGTGACACAGGGGGTGGTAGCATGGTTATGACACAGGGGGTGGTAGCATGGTTATGACACAGGGGGTGGTAGCATGGTTGTGACACAGGGGGTGGTAGCATGGTTGTGACACAGGGGGTGGTAGCATGGTTATGACACAGGAGGTGGTAGCATGGTTGTGACACAGGGGGTGGTAGCATGGTTGTGACACAGGGGGTGGTGGCATGGTTGTGACACAGGGGGTGGTAGCATGGTTATGACACAGGGGGTGGTAGCATGGTTGTGACACAGGGGGTGGTAGCATGGTTGTGACACAGGGGGTGGTAGCATGGTTATGACACAGGAGGTGGTAGCATGGTTGTGACACAGGGGGTGGTAGCATGGTTGTGACACAGGGGGTGGTAGCATGGTTGTGACACAGGGGGTGGTACCATGGTTATGACACAGGGGGTGGTAGCATGGTTGTGACACAGGGGGTGGTAGCATGGTTATGACACAGGGGGTGGTAGCATGGTTGTGACACAGGGGGTGGTAGCATGGTTGTGACACAGGGGGTGGTAGCATGGTTGTGACAGGGGGTGGTAGCATGGTTGTGACACAGGGGGTGGTAGCATGGTTGTGACACAGGGGGTGGTAGCATGGTTATGACACAGGAGGTGGTAGCATGGTTGTGACACAGGGGGTGGTAGCATGGTTGTGACACAGGGGGTGGTAGCATGGTTGTGACACAGGGGGTGGTAGCATGGTTGTGATACAGGGGGTGGTACCATGGTTATTACACAGGGGGTGGTAGCATGGTTGTGACACAGGGGGTGGTAGCATGGTTGTGACACAGGGGGTGGTAGCATGGTTGTGACACAGGGGGTGGTAGCATGGTTGTGACACAGGAGGTGGTAGCATGGTTGTGATACAGGGGGTGGTACCATGGTTATTACACAGGGAATGGTAGCATGGTTGTGACACAGGGGGTGGTAGCATGGTTGTGACACAGGGGGTGGTAGCATGGTTGTGACACAGGAGGTGGTAGCATGGTTGTGACAGGGGGTGGTAGCATGGTTGTGACACAGGGGGTGGTAGCATGGTTGTGACACGGGGTGGTAGCATGGTTATGACACAGGAGGTGGTAGCATGGTTGTGACACAGGGGGTGGTAGCATGGTTGTGACACAGGAGGTGGTAGCATGGTTGTGACACAGGGGGTGGTAGCATGGTTGTGACACAGGAGGTGGTAGCATGGTTGTGACACAGGGGGTGGTAGCATGGTTGTGACACAGGGGGTGGTAGCATGGTTGTGACACAGGGGGTGGTAGCATGGTTGTGACACAGGAGGTGGTAGCATGGTTGTGACACAGGGGGTGGTAGCATGGTTGTGACACAGGGGGTGGTAGCATGGTTGTGACACAGGGGGTGGTACCATGGTTATGACACAGGGGGTGGTAGCATGGTTGTGACACAGGGGGTGGTAGCATGGTTATGACACAGGGGGTGGTAGCATGGTTGTGACACAGGGGGTGGTAGCATGGTTGTGACACAGGGGGTGGTAGCATGGTTGTGACAGGGGGTGGTAGCATGGTTGTGACACAGGGGGTGGTAGCATGGTTGTGACACAGGGGGTGGTAGCATGGTTATGACACAGGGGGTGGTAGCATGGTTGTGACACAGGGGGTGGTAGCATGGTTGTGACACAGGGGGTGGTAGCATGGTTGTGACACAGGGGGTGGTAGCATGGTTGTGACAGGGGGTGGTAGCATGGTTGTGACACAGGGGGTGGTAGCATGGTTGTGACACAGGGGGTGGTAGCATGGTTGTGACACAGGGGGTGGTAGCATGGTTATGACACAGGGGGTGGTAGCATGGTTGTGACACAGGGGGTGGTAGCATGGTTGTGACACAGGGGGTGGTAGCATGGTTGTGACAGGGGGTGGTAGCATGGTTGTGACACAGGGGGTGGTAGCATGGTTGTGACACAGGGGGTGGTAGCATGGTTATGACACAGGAGGTGGTAGCATGGTTGTGACACAGGGGGTGGTAGCATGGTTGTGACACAGGGGGTGGTAGCATGGTTGTGACACAGGGGGTGGTAGCATGGTTGTGACACAGGGGGTGGTAGCATGGTTATGACACAGGAGGTGGTAGCATGGTTGTGACACAGGGGGTGGTAGCATGGTTGTGACACAGGGGGTGGTAGCATGGTTGTGACACAGGAGGTGGTAGCATGGTTGTGACACAGGGGGTGGTAGCATGGTTGTGACACAGGGGGTGGTAGCATGGTTGTGACACAGGGGGTGGTAGCATGGTTGTGATACAGGGGGTGGTACCATGGTTATTACACAGGGGGTGGTAGCATGGTTGTGACACAGGGGGTGGTAGCATGGTTGTGACACAGGGGGTGGTAGCATGGTTATGACACAGGGGGTGGTAGCATGGTTATGACACAGGGGGTGGTAGCATGGTTGTGACACAGGGGGTGGTAGCATGGTTGTGACACAGGGGGTGATAGCATGGTTGTGACACAGGGGGTGGTAGCATGGTTGTGACACAGGGGATGGTAGCATGGTTGTGACACAGGGGGTGGTAGCATGGTTGTGACACTGGGGGTGGTAGCATGGTTATGACACAGGGGGTGGTAGCATGGTTGTGACACAGGGGGTGGTAGCATGGTTGTGACACAGGGGGTGGTACCATGGTTATGACACAGGGGGTGGTAGCATGGTTGTGACACAGGGGGTGGTAGCATGGTTGTGACACAGGGGATGGTAGCATGGTTGAGACACAGGGGGTGGTAGCATGGTTGTGACACAGGGGGTGGTAGCATGGTTGTGACACAGGGGGTGGTAGCATGGTTGTGACAGGGGGTGGTAGCATGGTTGTGACACAGGGGGTGGTAGCATGGTTGTGACACAGGGGGTGGTAGCATGGTTATGACACAGGAGGTGGTAGCATGGTTGTGACACAAGGGGTGGTAGCATGGTTGTGACACAGGGGGTGGTAGCATGGTTGTGACACAGGGGGTGGTAGCATGGTTATGACACAGGGGGTGGTAGCATGGTTGTGACACAAGGGGTGGTAGCATGGTTGTGACACAGGGGGTGGTAGCATGGTTGTGACACAGGGGATGGTAGCATGGTTGTGACACAGGGGGTGGTAGCATGGTTGTGACACAGGGGGTGGTAGCATGGTTGTGACACCGGGGGTGGTAGCATGGTTGTGACACAGGAGGTGGTAGCATGGTTGTGACACAGGGGGTGGTAGCATGGTTATGACACAGGGGGTGGTAGCATGGTTGTGACACAGGTGGTGGTAGCATGGTTGTGACACAGGGGGTGGTAGCATGGTTGTGACACAGGGGGTGGTAGCATGGTTGTGACACAGGGGGTGGTAGCATGGTTGTGATACAGGAGGTGGTAGCATGGTTGTGACACAGGGGGTGGTAGCATGGTTGTGACACAGGGGGTGGTAGCATGGTTGTGACACACGGGGGTGGTAGCATGGTTATGACACAGGGGGTGGTAGCATGGTTGTGACACAGGGGGTGGTAGCATGGTTGTGACACAGGGGGTGGTAGCATGGTTGTGACACAGGGGGTGGTAGCTTGGTTGTGACACTGGGGGTGGTAGCATGGTTATGACACAGGGGGTGGTAGCATGGTTATGACACAGGGGGGTGGTAGCATGGTTGTGACACAGGGGGTGGTAGCATGGTTGTGACACAGGAGGTGGTAGCATGGTTGTGACACAGGGGGTGGTAGCATGGTTGTGACACAGGGGGTGGTAGCATGGTTGTGACACAGGGGGTGGTAGCATGGTTGTGACACAGGAGGTGGTAGCATGGTTGTGACACAGGGGGTGGTAGCATGGTTATGACACAGGGGGGTGGTAGCATGGTTGTGACACAGGGGGTGGTAGCATGGTTGTGACACAGGGGGGTGGTAGCATGGTTGTGACACAGGGGGTGGTAGCATGGTTGTGACACAGGGGGTGGTAGCATGGTTATGACACAGGGGGTGGTAGCATGGTTGTGACACAGGAGGTGGTAGCATGGTTGTGACACAGGGGATGGTAGCATGGTTGTGACACAGGGGGTGGTAGCATGGTTGTGACACAGGGGGTGGTAGCATGGTTGTGACACAGGGGGTGGTAGCATACATGTAGTTGTGACACAGGGGATGGTATTATGGTTGTGACACAGGGGGTGGTAGCATGGTTGTGACACAGGGGGGTGGTAGCATGGTTGTGACACAGGGGTTGGTAGCATGGTTATGACACAGGGGGTGGTAGCATGGTTGTGACACAGGGGGTGGTAGCATGGTTATGACACAGGGGGTGGTAGCATGGTTGTGACACAGGAGGTGGTAGCATGGTTGTGACACAGGTGGTGGTAGCATGGTTGTGACACAGAGGGTGGTAGCATGGTTGTGACACAGGGGGTGGTAGCATGGTTGTGTGACAGGGGGTGGTAGCATGGTTGTAACACAGGGGGTGGTAGCATGGTTGTGACACAGGAGGTGGTAGCATGGTTGTGACACAGGGGGTGGTAGCATGGTTGTGACACAGGGGGTGGTAGCATGGTTGTGACACAGGGGGTGGTAGCATGGTTGTGACACAGGGGGTGGTAGCATGGTTGTGACACAGGGGGTGGTAGCATGGTTGTGACACAGGGGGTGGTAGCATAGTTGTGACACAGGGGATGGTATTATGGTTATGACACAGGGGGTGGTAGCATGGTTATGACACAGGGGATGGTAGCATGGTTGTGACACAGGGGGTGGTAGCATGGTTGTGACACAGGGGGTGGTAGCATAGTTGTGACACAGGGGTGGTAGCATGGTTGTGACACAGGGGGTGGTAGCATGGTTGTGACACAGGGGGTGGTAGCATGGTTGTGACACAGGGGGTGGTAGCATGGTTGTGACACAGGGGGTGGTAGCATGGTTGTGACACGGGGTGGTAGCATGGTTGTGACACAGGGGGTGGTAGCATGGTTGTAACACAGGGGGTGGTAGCATGGTTGTGACACAGGAGGTGGTAGCATGGTTGTGACACAGGGGGTGGTAGCATGGTTATGACACAGGGGGTGGTAGCATAGTTGTGACACAGGGGGTGGTAGCATGGTTGTGACACAGGGGGTGGTAGCATGGTTATGACACAGGGGATGGTAGCATGGTTGTGACACAGGGGGTGGTAGCATAGTTGTGACACAGGGGATGGTATCATGGTTATGACACAGGGGGTGGTAGCATGGTTATGACACAGGGGATGGTAGCATGGTTGTGACACAGGGGGTGGTAGCATAGTTGTGACACAGGGGTGGTAGCATGGTTGTGACACAGGGGGTGGTAGCATGGTTGTGACACAGGGGGTGGTAGCATGGTTGTGACACAGGGGGTGGTAGCATGGTTGTGACACAGGGGGTGGTAGCATGGTTGTGACACAGGGGGTGGTAGCATGGTTGTGACACAGGGGGTGGTAGCATGGTTGTGACACAGGGGGTGGTAGCATGGTTGTGACACAGGAGATGGTAGCATGGTTATGACACAGAGGGTGGTAGCATGGTTGTGACACTGGGGTTAACCTGTGTCACTTGCATCCAAGTACACACATCTCACTGCGGATGGGCTGTACCATATAGGCTGCCAACTATGCTCCTCCAGGCATTCTGCCCAGAAATGCAACTCTTCTGAAGCCTCTGAGGTTACGACTAACATACATGTATCACACCACATGGTCCTGTACTGTAGAACGGTATACAAGGCCTGAGTGTCTCAGTATCTCCAGAAAAGGTTAGGGCGCTGAGGGCCAGCCTTCAAATTATAGCTACCCAATCAGCCTTGAGCAAAGCACATAGCAAGCCTGGTGGGTAAAATACTATCCATGGGTCTAGCCATAGGAGCATTAATCAGATTGATGACACCCTTCTTTCAAGTCCAACTCAAATCCTCTCCACTGAAGCCTATACGTGGGTGCCCATACTGACATTTGCTCATGCTACAGTCTCCCTTACCCAGCGGCTAGCACCGAGTGCTTCAGTCTCGCATGGTGCTGCACAAATGCCATCATCAAGGTACACAACAGATTTGAGCCCTTGGCTACGCCATAAACGCACCAATGGTCGCATCGTTGTTGTAAATACATACGGTGCTGATAACTATCCGAATGGCAACACAGCGAATGTGAAAAATTTCCCCTCCCAGACAAATCCCAGGTACATAAGCTGATGAGGTGCCACATCAATGTGATGGTATCCTGACTTGAAATCAATTGAAAACATCCATTCACCAGGTCCAAACTAGGTCATAGCCACCAAGTCCTTGTACTCATCACCTTACAAAAATGCATTCCAACACCGCACAGTTGTCGCCGCTGAGTTCCAACCTTGGAGTCACCTCCACCACCTCCTCTCCATTTAGCATCCAATCCTCTCCAGCCTCTGTCCAGTAGTTCCCATATGTCTGCATGTTCCACTTCTTTAGCATGTTAACATGAAAGGTCCGCTCACGCTTCCTGGTGTCATGCATGTCTCAAGTAGTTTACACTGCCAATCTTGTGAAGTGCCGGGTATGGCCCCTTCCATTGTGCGGTCAGAGATCCCGCTGAAGTAGGGAGTAACACTAGTACCAAGTCCCCAGGCTTGAATTCCCTCTGGCGTGCATTCCGGTCGTACCAGACCTGCCTCCTTTGGGCTTCACTGAGGTTCTCTCTCACCAAGTCAGACATCCTCGCCAATTTCTGCTGTACAGCCAACACATAATACACCACGTTGTCACTACACTTCATGGGTTCCTTCCACGTCTCATTGAGAATGTCCAAAGGTCCTTGGACTGCCCGGCCGTATAGAAGTTCAAAAGGTGAGAACCCAGTAGAGTCTTGGGGGACTTCCAGGTACATGTACGCAAGCAGCACTTATGGCAACCACTTGTCCCAGTTTTGTTGGTCCTCAGCCACAACCTTCTGCTGCATTACAATCAGAGTTTTGTTAAATCGCTCAACTAGACCGTCTGTCTGGGAATGGTGTGGAGATGTCCGTATTGGGTGTACATGTAGCAACTGGTAGATTCTGACACCAGCTGTGAGGTAAAATTACTCCCCTGAACAGTCAGCATCTCCTCAGGTATGCCAACTTGAGCAAATATTCGGACCAGCTCTTCTGCAATATGCTCCGCATCAACCACTGTGACTTCAGGGTACCGAGTGGCGTAATCGCACATCACGAGAATGTATTGGTTACCCAATATGGTCCTGGGAAGTGGGCCCACTATGTCCATTGCCATGCGCCTGAAGGGTTCTGTCACCACAGGTAGTGGAATGAGTGGAGCCTTGACAACTTTCTGTTTCGAGAATCTCTGACACACCTGGCAACTTCTGCAGAAATCTTCTACGTCCTTGCAGAGGGTAGGCCAGTAGAACCTGCGTAGGATCCTCTTTGATGACTTATACTTGCCTATATGTCCTGCAATTGGTACCTCGCGTGCCAGTTGGAGCACTGCCTTCTGACACTGAGTAGGAAGAACCAGCTGATCCTCAGCCAACTCCTCATTACGCCCCCTGGGTATCCACTAGGCTTGAGCGGTAAAGGCTCTTTTTACCCTGGCATTCGGATATCCACGGCAGTTTGTCTTTGGATGTCCATCTGAGAGGTAGTAGTGGGTTTCCTGCAGCTCTCCAGCTCCAACCTTCAAGTTGGCCAAGGATGGGTCCTCTTTTTGCAACATCTGTAGCTCCTCAGCTGAGATGTCCAGTACACCAGCCCTCACCTCCTGTTGGTGTTGCTTCTTCTGAGCCCTCTTTTGGCTTCTGGTCAACTTCACTCTAGATCAGCCCCCACTGAACAGGTTGTCATCCATATTGTAACCTTCTGGTGTTACCTCTGCACACTCCATCTCTGCATCTCCAGCTTGTATAGCCTGTGGGTCTGCCATAGCTGCAGCAGCTGTAGCTCCACAGCTGAGATGTCCAATGCACCAGTTCCCATCTTATGTTGATGTAACTGCTTTTGAGCTCTCTTCTGGCTTCTGGTCAACTTCACCTTAGATCGACCACCGCTGAACAAATCGTCATCCAAGGTGCAACCTTGCAGTGTCTCTGTATGTTCCATCTCTGCACCTCCAGCATATACAGCCTGTGCCTCTGCCAGCTCAGTCTCCACATTTGATGGCCTCACTTGAGAGCCTTCCTCCTTTTGAATGATAATTTCCTCTACCTTTTGCTTCCTTGCCCCAGCTCATGTCACAACCATCCAGGCTTCATTGACCTGATGCCTGACACCATGGGTATTGCCTCCAATGAACTCTGCCAACTCAGGTACATCAGTTCCCAGGAGCACAAACACTGCAGCCTCCACAGTCAGTGGAACTCCGTCTACCACCAGGTCAACATTTGCAAGAGGGTACAGCACATTGTCTCCATGTGCACAACATATAGTGACCGCTTCCCATGGCAACAGTTTTGTTTGAGGAACCAGGTTGTGGTGGACAATGGTCTTAGAGCACCCAGCATCCAGCACAATGTCATTCACCTCTCTTCCTTCCACCTGCCCCTTTCTCTGAAGTGTAGAGTTGCCACGATGTCCTTTAATACAATACATTACCTTCTCAGGGCACTTTGAAGCCACATGCCCCTGTTTTCCACAGTTGTAACAGGTTACTGTAGATAAGTCCCAATGCCTCAGTCGTGGTCTGAAAGGTTGCTTGTCCCTGGTGTGTGGAGGTTCCCCATCCTCCTTGCCAGATTGACTGTTTATCCTAGTGCCTGGAAAACTAGTCACTTGTTCATCCTTTGTTGACGGCTTAAAACCAGTAGGCTGGTCATCTTTGGTAGTCTGCTGCCTTGCCTCAGTGTAGTCTGGGATGTTGTATGCTGCCATCAGCCATTCGAAGGTGGTAAGGTAGGCTTCAACGTCGTCCCAATCATTACACTTAACAAACCGCAAGTCATTATCACCTGTCTTGCTTGGCTCGGTAGACTCTGCCCTTTTCACGTCAGTGATCTTGGCTAGCAACTCCATCTGCAACCGTAGCTCCTTATCTCGCTGCTTCCATCCTTCCTCCTGTTTTAGACGATTGGTCTCATCTTTCTGCCGGGTCTCTTCCATCCGCTTGTATCTCCCTTGTTCCTTTTCTGCCTCTTCTCGTTTCCTTCCTTCTTCACGATCACGTCGCTCTTGCCCGTGCCTTCTTCCCTCTTTGTTCCTCTGCTTTCTCTCCTCCAGCATCACTTTCAGGAGTTCCACAACCCCCGCTAGTGATGATGCTTCGTTCTCACCCATGTCCGTGTCTGTCTCTCAATTGTTCCACTAGACGCAGTATATGCTCGACCAGAACATGTGGTCATCCGTTTCGACGCTATGAGTCTTCTCAGCTTCTGACTGACGACTCTTACCTCGTGGGGCGCCATAGGCCTGCACACAATAGGGACCATACAGGGGATCCCTATACGTATGTAAACATACACAAAAAGGTGCTAAATAGTCAGTCTGCCACACCCTTGCAGAACAGTGTTCTTTGCCTTCTGCTTCATGCCTTTGGCGAGGATGGTAAGTGCTTCCTCAGTCGACATTGTGTCAAAGAAAATAGTTTGCAGCACATGCTCAAAAGAATGACACTCGTACTAAGGTACCATCTTTGTAACCTCCCAACCACATGGCACATCACGTGCTATACACCCAATCACATTTGGGAGGGAGCTTAGTTTCTGCCTCGTTCACCGTGTTCAAGCATCAGAAACATATATGTCCTCTTTTTATGTGCTTTGATGAGCAGAGCTTGCACCTGCTGACTCCTTTCTTGCTGTCAGTAACTTCTTCATAGCGTGTTGCACCTGTTCAACATCACATACTAAAGGTCCAATTTACAGTTTGCGACTGTCCTGGCACGACATATCCTGGAGTGATATGTCGTGCCCACCTTGCTCCTGTTAGAAAATGAAGGCATTGGTGCATGATAGTTCTAGCACAAACCAAAATATGTACTTGTATTATTTACGGCTATTCATTTCTGATGGTGTAATACAGTCGCAGCTGGTCGTTCATGTCATGTTAATATGAGATTACAGCTTGAGCAGTGGGGGATCTAGGAGGGGGGGGGGGGGGGTTGGGGGTTTAACCCCCCCCCCCCCCCCCCCCCTCCCAGCCCTTTGATAATATTATTCATAGCAGGAAATTAAGCAATCTGCATTGATAGTTGTGAATAAATCATTTTTAAAAACGCCTCTTTATCTGCCACGCCCCTTTCGTATGTTGAGGACATTTGGATTCTCCTTTTGTCCCATCCTTCATAGTCCTTTGTATCGTTCCCATAGCATCCAGTTGGACGTTTGTTGACGAGGTTTTTTACAACTTGATTGTCCAACCAGTTTGTCGTTTGCCTCACAAAAGAACCCCCTCTAAAAATAGATTTGAATTTCAACACATGTAGTGTACCATTAGCATAGAAACCTTGCTGTAGTAACTTCAAAAATAGATATGGTGATGTGAAAAAGTTGTCACAGTATACATGGTGATTCTTTCCCTCCAGATGTTTAGTACGGGAGATGATAACCCGTGCTCCCAGTGTGACCTCATCAAAATTTGCTACAAATCCGTTGGTGTTGTCAGCAAGACACCACACTTTTATCCCTCTCTTCACAGGCTTCATTGGCATAAATTGTTTGATGGCCCTGAAAATGAATCATTGCCTCATCCACCACAATGTCTCTGGAATGTATGTTTGCCTCTCATATTGCATTTTGCACACATTCAATGACTGGCTGTACTTTACCGAGCCTGTCCTACCCACTTTCTCCTCTGCATGCCAGTCGAGTGTTGTTGGTGAAGTGAAGGTATCGTGAAATGTCGCGGAACCTGTCATGTGAAATGCGGCTTGCTATTGGCTGGTAATGACAATATGGATCATTTTGAAGTCAAAGTAAGCCCTCAATTCTGTAACTGTCAACTTGTCCCATTTAGCAAACTTTTGTTCTGTCATCTCTTGTGATGCATACAGATTCATCTGCTGCACAACTGCCTCCAATAGATGGTCTGGAAACAGATGTCTGAGTATACTACCAGGCGTTGTGTGTTGGGATCAATATAGGCCCACTAACATTTGTGAATTCTCTTATTGAAACAGGTGCCATCCTTTCAGGCCATCTTGATTCTACATCTGGGGTGAAATCAATCTTAGCGATACAGCCATATCCCTTAAGACTCTGAATCTCAATTTCCTCTCACAGGTCAATGTTGTCACCAGTGGTAATAGCTGCTTTGTTATTGTTGTGCGTGTACATGATTGTGGTTAGCTGTACATAATGATACATGCACACGCAGGCACTTCGACGTCATTTCCTGCTGGTACGTACCTCTTCAGCGTCTGGTTCTTAATTCCGACATATCGTGGAACTCATCGTCACTATCTTCATCCATCGGCTCTTCAAGCGCATCGTCTGTTTGCGCCATTTCAACTACTTCGTCTAGCCGCAAGCGCTTCCGCCTCCATGTCAGAATCGTTACTTGCCTTCCGATTTGCGTGTGACACCATAGATAATAGAATAAATATGGTGACACATGCACCATATATGTTGCATGTTCAATACACGGGTCGGAATGGACATCCATGGTATTATAAGAGTAATAATGCGACTATTCGGAGGTATACATGTCGCCATGCATGCCGCTTGTACAAGCGGGGTTCGCGGTTAAACCACAAGGCCAAGCTCTACGGTTCACACTGCATGTCTACATGAGAATTTAATGCGCCAACGCGACGCTAATCAACCTGTACCAACGTAACAGCACCGAGCTAGCTGAATAATAAAGAGCGCTGTCCGGATATTACGTTGTGAACGAAAAGCTCTGGGTAACCAAACCGTGGACATGCACGCGATGATAATCAACACTGGAATGCCAATTAACGCACTCCTGCTATCTGATTGGCGCGCCAACATTATACGTATGGTAAACATGTATACGGTTTATCAACAATTTTATGCATGCTGTTCAGTAGTACATATCAAGGACATCAAGGTTATCCCTCACTTCATGCATAAAGTTGATGGAGGTGTGGAATATTATGTGTTATCCCACCAGCTATGCAGGTAAAAAGCTAAAGACACAATGTTGACTGACACAAACACAAGTGCAATCATGGACACTATCACTGCCCCGATCGCTATGGCAGAGACACTCCAGGTGTTCAAGGTAAGAGACGCTGAAGGATTTGTGTGTGTGTGTGTGGGGTGGGGGTGGGGGCAACAGAAGGGGATAGAGGGGGGAGAAAGGCGGTTATGGAATAACTAGTAGGGCACAAGAGATGCATTAATTAAAATTCCCCCCATTTCAAACTTTAACGTTCCTTACCTGCTATGCCACCAGAAGAGGTGATACCACCTGCACCCTGAGCATTGCCAGAGGCTGTTGTGGGTGGATAGGTAGTCCCCAGGCCTAGCTGATTGTCCCCTAGTGCCCATGCCTCTACCTGAGGGTCCCCCAGTCCCCATGCCTACATGAGGGTCCTCACATGCAATTCTGCACATATCTTCAGGGTCATAACAACAGGACCTTGTGTGCTGACTGGATCATACGTGCAATTTATAGGACATCCAACAGTAAGACATCCAACTGTAAGGGGGGGGGGGGGGGGGTGCAACAAAAGGGGATAGAGGGGGAGAAAGGCGGTTATGGTTGGGCACAAGAGATGCATTAATTAAAATTGCCCCAAAACTGTAGCACTACATGTACTTACCTGCTGTGCCAGCGTTGCCAGTGGCTGTTGTGGGTGGACTGTTACATGTAGATGAAGCTGTTGTGGGCGGATAGGTGGTCCCCAGGCCTACCTGATGATCCCCTAGTGCCCATGCCTACCTGAGGGTTCCTCAGTCCCCATGCCTCTTCACACGCCATCCTGCACATATCTTCAGGGTCTAGCTCAACAGGGTCATACTGCAGCTTGGCCTACATGTGGAGAAAGATGGCCACACCCCCAAACATACATAAGCAACACGTGCATATAAATATAGTGTACATGTATACAGTACCTTGGCAGTGGCCTTAGGTTCTGGCTCCCCACAGGTAAGTAGCTGTCTCTCTTGACCCACCTCAGTCCCCATGCCTCTTCACACGCCATCCTGCACATATCTTCAGGGTCTAGCTCAACAGGGTCATACTGCAGCTTGGCCTACATGTGGAGAAAGATGGCCACACCCCCAACATACATAAGCAACACGTGCATATAAATATAGTGTACATGTATACAGTACCTTGGCAGTGGCCTTGAGGTTCTGGCTCCCCACAGGTAAGTAGCTGTCTCTCTTGACCCACCTACACGTAAGTAAGTACATGCATGTATTCAAGACAAACTGAAGGATTAGAAGTTACATGTGTGTGCATACATAAGAGCACATCCCCACCACCTCCCCTTCCAAACAATTATACAAGACTGGTCAATCACACATGTGCATGCACACATAAAACCACACACACACACACATACATACACAAGTACACACACATGCACACATGCACACACACACGTACCTGAATGCATCCATGTGGATGCAAGGACGACACTTATACTCCTCCTGGCTGTCAAGGGCAAACCCTATCTCATCCTCCATGTTCATACCGTGGAACTCAGCACGAGCCTGTACAAAAGGCCTGCACCAAAGGAGAGGGAATGGGGAGGAGGACAGAGAAATACAGACCTATGAGGTAACAATATTGAAACACCCTCAAGACAATAGTCCAAAACATGTTTACAAAGTTCATAATATGTACCACCCTCTATTCACACTTTCACCCATCTCTTAACACCCTAAGTAGCATTCACATACTATACCCTCCCCAACCCTCCCTCAACAGACAGCACCACTCCCCACCCTCATCTCCACTCTACACCTTCTCCCACACCCACCCTCTCATCCACACACACCCTCCCCACCACACCACTCTCCACCAAACACCATCCTCCCCTCCACACCCCACCATCCCTCCACACTCCACTTACACCCTTCACCCTTCCATACCAGTCAAAAGAGTCTCCATTGTAGGTGACAAAGATGTGTGGCTTGACCTCAAGGATGTGTTCAAAGAACTTCCTCAACACAGCAGCCTCATTGCACATGTTCCACACAGTGAAGGGTCCCTCATACTCCGGCTTTGGTGTGTACTCAAAGTCCTCCACGTCGGCCCCTATCACCTCCCGATTGGTCAGCAGGTAACCCTGGAAACACATGATAACACAGCAACTTGCAGTACTTAGGTGCTGAATGTGACATTATAAACGGTTGTGAATCCCTTGTGCAGTACACACACACATGCACACACACACAAACACACACACGCACACGCACACACACACACACACACACACACACACCTGTCCATCGATCATGTAGGATATCATCATTATGGAGTCTGAACTTGGGTCAGGAAACTTGAGAGGCAGTTTGGTTGTCTCTATGTCATAAGCGAGGACAATGGGCTCCTAATAGAATAGTCAGTACAGTAAGTAATCCATGACACAAACAGGTAATGCACTTAGATGGATGACTTGTGTCCCACACTGCTACATGTACCCATTTCCCAGGATGCATGAGATATTACAAAGTGCTCAGTGACTTTTATTGGATAACGATAACAAAGCTGGTATTTTACAACGACTCACTGGTCTATCTGGTTCGTCAGCGATTGGAAGGATTTCAGGAGGATCGTTTCCATGGCCTCTCACGCGATACCAGTGGCCCACGTTTAGCTTGTTGTCAATGGCAACCCTGATGTGGTAGGGAACATCATGTTCTCTGATGTCCACAATATTCTCCATCTGGTCAGTGATGTGAGTAGATAGGACAGGCTCACTGGAGACCCTGGGGGGATGAGTGGGTGTGACAGGGATGAGTGGATGTGAGGGGGATGGGTGGGTGTGAGGGGGATGAGTGGGTGTGAGGGGATGAGTGGGTGTAAAGGACCCGTGCAGATACTCATTAGACCTAACCATTGTACACTACCAATTATAACACAATCCCACCACATGCCAAAGTGGACACACAAGTACCTGGTAAACAAAGAAGGATCGTAGGCTGAATGAGACTTCTCTCTCTCCTTGTTCTTCTTGACAGCAGGCATTATATCCCTGCAGGAGAGATCATGTGATAGTCACATGACAGTCACATACATGTGTACCTCTGATCACTAGTGTACATGTGTACCCCTGATCACTAGTGTACATGTGTACCTCTGATCACTAGTGTACATGTGTACCTCTGATCACTTGTGTACATGTGTACCTCTGATCACTAGTGTACATGTGTACCTCTGATCACTAGTGTACATGTGTACCTCTGATCAATAGTGTACATGTGTACCTCTGATCACTAGTGTACATGTGTACCTCTGATCACTAGTGTACATGTGTACCTCTGATCACTAGTGTACATGTGTACCTCTGATCACTAGTGTACATGTGTACCTCTGATCACTAGTGTACATGTGTACCTCTGATCACTAGTGTACATGTGTACCTCTGATCACTAGTGTACATGTGTACCTCTTTGCTTTCATGAGATCTTCAACTGTGTGGAACCTCAGTTTTAGGTACTTCCCCTTCAGTCCTACAAGGTGGTTAGGCTGGAGGTGAGAGAAAAGATCAACCAATGGGACGCCCTAAACCAAGCCCCACCCATACCAGGTCCAAGTCTTCCTTCTCCACCATGTCAATGCTGGCTAGCCGGCCAGAGAGCTTCCTGCTTAGGTATGAGCTCACTTCCCTTTCAGCATCCTGGAGCATGTGTGATCACAATACAGTACTGGTACAAGTATGTGTACACATACATGTAGCAGTGTACTTGCACATATATACAAATAGCACTGGTACAGATATGTGAACTGTACTACACATTGTGTGCACATGGCAGTGGTATATGTGACAGAACATGCAGTTGAAAAACATCACCCAACACAAATATACATAAACACACTACACACATGTACACATATGTACACACATGTACCGCAAGCACATATCAAGCACATACAACAGCACTCATGCATTTACCCACACAGGACACATTTACACACACATGCACACACACTTACCAACACACACTTACAAAAAGAGAAGTACACACAACCTCACACACACACATACACACACACATACCTTCTTGGTAGCTAAGTAGAAGTAAGGTTGGTAGGGTAGAGCTACTTTGAACCTTTGTCCATCTTCCTCTATGAAATAGAAGTCCACTGCACTTACAAGCTGCTTGTTTTCATCCAGCACATCAGCCTGACAAACCATTTATGGGCATAGTGTTCAAAAATATATGAGTGCATTGATGCATGTACGTATTACTGGTGTTAAAAAAGGGGGGCGAGGTTACGTAACAAAAATAGGCGTTCTGGTTGTATGTGTGTGTGACCAGAGATATAATCTATATATTATTTCTGGTGGTATAAAGGGATGCAGGAATGTGGTGAGTATTGATGTGGGCAATGGAGAGTACGCGTCTACATGTATGGGCTGGACGATAGTCACGTGACTGAACTGCCTCACCGGGTGCATGTTGATCATCCATCCCGTTCTTTCTGCGGCATCTCTGTAGTGTGAAAACCCGAACTTGGCATCGATTTCGTCACACTTCTGGGACCTCAAGTAGCGACTTGACGGCGTACTGTCCTCTCTATTGCAAAGGAAGTGGACGGAAGGTTTGAAGGTGTTCAAGGCAACGTACTTTATTGGCTACTCTTACTTCTCGTGGGCTGGCCTCCTCTTGATTACAGGAAGCCCAGTTTCTTCGTCTATCTGTACCTTCGCCGACATTAAAAAATGAAATCAAATGTGCCGCCAATGACTGCCCGCCAAAGGGTTAAACGTTTATTTTAATAACTAAATCATATCTCTTTACTCCTCTCGCATAAATCTGTTTAATTGCGTTTACTTGTAAATTTATTGTGCTCAGAAACCAGCCCTTTAGACACGACAACAATGACGCTTGTTTTGTGTGCCTGTTGTCTAATGTAGAGTGATGTGTTAGGCTCAGGTATTTTTCCTGCTTTGAGGTTTTTCACTCAAATGGATTTTTACTCGATGTAGGTTTTTTCCCAGAGGGTATGGGGGCCCACCCCTCTAAATTAACGTTGTGTATGGCCCCCTCTCTGTCTATCTGGTTGTGTGTCTCTGTATGTTGTTGTGTGGTAGTATGCACAAAGTAGCTAAACCTATATACTCCATTTTGCTTAGGGAAGGTGCCATACTGGGGGCATGTGGAGGGAGCTAATGTGACTTTTCTATTGGTTGTCTGATAGAGTGTGTTTGCTGGACACTGTTCCATATGAGACATGTTAAGCCATAGTCACAACTAGCACGTCTTGCCTCTCACCTTCCATCCCATTGCCCTGCTGGACCATAACAGCACTCTATGGCAAGGAAGTCACACGCCTATACATGCATGTACATATATTACATATTATATAATATTATACATATTATAATTTTATACATTTTATATGACGGAACAGGGAAATATTAAAAATACAATGGTTCTTTTACTATGCTTTACCGCTTTTTAACATCAAATATCAAACTGAACTAGAGAGCTCATCACTAGCTAGTTCAGAGCGACATTTTAAAAAACCCGCAACAAATTACAACAGCTAGCGAATGACGTAATATGACATGACAAATGTAGTCAGTACAATGTCGTATTTGAAAGAGTTGAAGGTGCATGGAACATTAAATAAACCCTAACATCACGTGAGATCCGTTATTTGGTATGTGAATGGTATGTAGGTGTGTCCCTATAGCACATGCACCAGAACATGTACACCTGCACATCTGCACAACATCATAAAGGTACCTAAATACAAGTGCTCGACTGACTGAGTGAAGCAAAGTCACAGCCAGTTTAAGTCAAAGGCTAGCCACACTGATGGCTAGTGATTATTTCGTTCGATCATTAATCATCTCGTGTATGGTATTAAGTCACTACTTGGTAATTGCAGGTTTGATAGGCATCAGCTATACAAGCACGTTTCACACATCAGCAAGTATTTATATAACATTGAATACGACTGAATAAAGTTCTGTTGTTGAAATGTTGTGTTTATCTGTAATTATAAGCGCGCTAGCCGGCGTACAACGTTTACTCGTACGTTACACATAAATGCTTCTAGGAATGTGGGGGAGGGTAATTACCTTCTTTGGTACTTACAATATGGGGCTATAAATTTCTACTTGAAATGAACCGCTTTAATTTGTGTGTAATGAGGTCCAGGAGGTCTGCTGCAGCATTTTATGCCACATTTGTTGTCTGGATGTTAGATGCGTATGGTACAGCTGTGCAAGATGCCGTACCAACCTGCAGCCAGGTATCACGGACATATAGAAATACCATAACGGTGCATACAAGATTAAGCATGCAATCTACTCTTGATGTTTGTGCCCTGCCTCTTGCAATACTTAGGGCATAGATTGCATTAACCATGAAAGGATTATGCGGGAGCTTTTTAGCACAGCGCCCTCTTCATGCATGCTTACAGCGCATGCGCAACCATAAAATAGCATCCTTTCGTTGCGGCGGCGTTCTTTCCAAGTGATGGAGGCACAGTCCCGCAGCCTCCTCGATGAAGCACCAGCAGCCGTCAAACAGCCTGCTGTGGGCCAAGAGGTACGTCATGTTGAAGACTGTACGTAGAAGGGGTTGAGACAATTGACCCGTACCGAACTGGTCATCAGTTATGAGTTTGCAGTGTCATCCGTGGAAGAGCGGCGGCCATGTTTCTTGGTGTGCCCATTAAGCAGCCCATAGATATTAGTTTATCTATGGTGTGCCCAGTTCTGTTCAGGTTATAAGCTGAAACATTCTGTAATAGAACTGGAGACACCAAAAAACATAGCCTCCGCTCTTTCTGGGATGACACAGCAACCTCTCTATATAATATATGAAATGGTAGTGACCCCGGGAGGTTTTACCTTTAGCTTCCGGTGTGTCACCAACGTTTGGATATCACTGCAGGCCCTGGAAAGGAAGCTGATAGCTGCTGCAGCAGATGGCAGTACTGAGGAGGTGATCAGGCTGCTTGATGGAGGGGTTAATGTTGATGCCACTGATGAGGTGAGATGCTCCTGTCAACTTGCTTTCATACAATTTTAAATAAAGTAAATTATGTGCAACATGATTTAGTAGCAATGCATGTAGGCGTGTGTTAGCTATCCTGAAGCACTTAGGTAGCTAGTTTTCTTGCAATAAAATCACTTGTACAGCTAACACCAGGAACACTCCACCCTCACACCCACCATCCTTCATACCTTAGCTCTGGTACCTATGAGGATTACCTATGTGATCTGCTCTGTTGTGGGTCTCCATTCTCATGATGTACCAGAACTACTTGATGAGGGGGTTCTTCTTAGTGGACCCTCCCCCTCATCATAGTCAGTGCTTATTTTCTGAGTAGTACCCTCCCTCCCAGGCTTTCCAGCCTGTGATTATACCTTTCTCCTTGCAGGGTGGAATGACACCACTGATTTGGGCATCACTAGCTGGCCATGTTGAGTGTGTGAAAGTGCTGATGGGTAGGGGTGCCCAGGCCCATCACCAGGATAAGGTGAGAGAAGAATGTTTTTTTGTTCCATTGCCTGATGAGGTGACTATATATCACTAAGGGGTAAGTTAAATCATGCTGTTTACAGGCCCTGCCATTTTTATTCAACCCATCCATACAAGGAAGTACTTACAAAAACAGCTAATAGTTGTGGTTAACATACCACCACCATTATACAACCAATTCTCAACACCCTCCCCCTGCCCCTGTGATGTGTCATTTATGTAATTTTACATTACGGTGAGGTGCTTATATACAAAAGGCCAAGTTATGTACAGTTGCCTTAGCAGACCAGTTCCTCCTCCCCATTTGTAATAAATGTTCACGAATAGAGTTATTATGTAAGTGCTTTGTGAACGAGATACTTTGCTACCTATGATAGAAAGATGATTTAAATATGCATTGGATATGGCATCTATTAATAGATATATATACCTTCAATTGGCATTGTCCAATCAGGTTACATGATTTCATTATGCTGTATTCTAATTACTGGTATTATTATTTTACCCTCCTCCCCAGACCTCCATTGTTTGTGCACACACCATGTGATATGACCATCTCCTTACAGAATGGAGGGACTCCACTGATGTATGCTATAGCAGCTGGCCATGATGAGTGTGTTAAATTGCTGTCAGATAAGGGAGCACAGGCCAACCAACAGGATAAGGTCAGACCAATGTGTCTTGCTGGCATATTATATTATGCAGTAGAGTGTGTACAGTGTTGGGGGTGGGGCATGTTGGTGAGGTGGAACCGCAATGTGAAATTGCACTCACGCATGTGGGGTTCAAAATAATACAGCTGCAATTCATCAGTGTCCATCATGACAAACAATGCCTTTACCACTACATCTCTAACAGCAGTCTGATGAGAGTAGTTGTCCATATAGGGTTCTACCATATCTGTTCACCCATGTTGATATCACTGTAGGAACTAGAAGGGATGCTAATAGCTGCTGCAGCAAGAGATGGCAGTACTGAGGAGGTGATCAGGCTGCTTGATGGAGGGGTTAATGTTGATGCCACTGGTGAGGTGAGATGCTCGTGTCAATGTCCCCATGTTCCATCATTCCGTACAGACCACCACCTCTATCCCCATTGACCACCACCTCTATCCCTACAGACCACCACCTCGATCCCTGCAGACCACAACCTCTATCTCTACAGACCACCATCTCTATTCCTACAGACCACCACCTCTATCCTTACAGACCACCACCTCTATCCCTACAGACCACCACTTCTATCCCAACAGACCACCACCTCTATCCCTACAGACCACCACCTCTATCTCTACAGACCACCACCTCTATCCCTACCGACCACCACCTCTATCCCTACAGACCATCACCTCTGTCCCTACAGACCACCACCTCTATCCCTACAGACCATCACCTCTGTCCTTACAGACCACCACCTCTATCCCAACAGACCACCACTTCTATCCCTACAGACCACCAGCTCTATCCCTACAGACCACCACCTCTATCCACACAGACCACCATCTCTATCCCTACAGACCACCACCTCTATCTCTACAGACCACCACCTCTATCCCTACAGACCACCACCTATATCCCTACAGACCACCACCTCTATCCCTACAGACCACCACCTCTCTCCCTACAGACCACCACCTCTATCCACTCAGACCACCACCTCTATCCCTACAGACCACCACCTCTCTCCCTACAGACCACCACCTCTATCCACACAGACCACCACCTCTATCCCTACAGACCACCATCTCTATCCCTACAGACCACCACCTCTATCCACACAGACCACCATCTCTATCCCTACAGACCACCCTCTATCCCTACAACCACCATCTCTATCTCACCTTCATCCAAATATACCATCATCTCTATTCCTATGCTTGTTTCTGATTTTGTTTTTTGCATTAAGCCAATCATATATTGTGTTGCAATCTGATTCATCTCCAGTATGTAAGCATGCTGTGCTAGCAATAGGCTGGATACTACAGACATGTTTACCACTGTTGTGACCAACTGTATAATACAATGTACAGGGGGTTCTTCATGTTAAGACATTTTAACAGTGGTATCTAATTATAGCTCATATTAAGAGTTAATGGTCAACTTACCGCAGACATGTTATTCTATATCAAACGTCAAATCCATCGTACATGTGGGACAGGGACCACATCAATATTGATGTTCTTGGCTTATGTGTATGTCACTGTTCAAAATGACTATCATCATATTCATTGGTCCTTTGTGTGCATAGTCACATTTGGTTGTCATGGTTATGTACATGTGTTCATCATGCACACACATTGGACATCTTACAGTAATTTGATACAGATACATTGATCACTCTTATATTAGGATGGTCGGAGTCCATTGTGGACAGCAAGCTACAATGGACACCTTGAAGTGGTAAAGAAACTCATTGAAGCAGGAGCTAGCATCAATCAGGCTGATAAGGTTGGTATAATGAAATGACCTGTTACATGTACCCGTTCATGATTTGGTTTTGGGAAGAGGAACACACCTATATTTAGCATGTAATACTATCATATTCACAGGCCATTGGTGTCCATAGTGTAGTACAGATCACCATCTCAATCCCTACGGACCACCACATCAAACCACCTTCTATTCCTTCAGACCACAACTCTGTCCCTACTGACCATCACTTCTATCACCACCTACATCTCCACACAACACCACCTCTATCCCCACATACCACCACCTCTATCCCTACAGACCACCATTTCTATCCCTACAGACCACCACCTCTATCCCTACGACCACCACCTCTATCCCTACAGACCACCATCTCTATCCCTACAGACCACTACCTCTATCCCTACAGACCACTACCACTATCCCCACATACCACCACCTCTATCCCTACAGACCACCACCTCTATCCCTACAGACCACCACCTCTATCCCTACAGACCACAACCTCTATCCCTACAGACCACCACCTCTATCCCTACGACCACCACCTCTATCCCTACAGACGACCACCTCTATCCACACAGACCACAACCTCTGTCTCTACAGACCACCACCTCTATCCCTACAGACCACAACCTCTATCCACGCAGACCACCACCTCTTTCCCTACGGACCACCACCTCTATCCCTTCAGACCACCACTTTAATCCAAACAGACTACCACCTCTATCCACACAGACCACCACCTCTATCCCCACAGACTACCACCTCTATCCCTACAGTCCTCCACCTCTATCCCCATAGACCACCATCTCTATCCCTACAGACCACCACCTCTATCCCTACAGACCACCACCTCTATCCCTACAGACCTCCACCTCTATCCCTACAGACCACCTCCTCTATCTCTACAGACCATCATACCTATCCCTACAAACCACCACCTCTATTCCTACAGACCACCACCTCTATTCCTACAGACCACCACCTCTATCCCTACAGACTACCACCTCTATCCCTACAGACCACCACCTCTATCCCTACAGACCACCACCTCTATATCCCACCTTCATCCCAATATACCACCATCTCTATTCCTATGCTTTCTTCTGATTTTGTTTTTTGCATTAAGCCAGTCATATATTGTTTTGCAATCTGATTCATCTCCAGTATGTAAACATGCTGTGCTAGCAATAGGCTGGATACTACAGACATGTTTACCACTGTTGTGACCAACTGTATAAAACAATGTACAGGGGGTTCTTCATGTTAAGACATTTTAACAGTGGTATCTAATTATCGCTCATATTAAGAGTTAATGGTCAACTTACCACAGACATGTTATACTATACCAAACGTCAAATCCATCGTACATGTGGGACAGGGACCATCAGCATTGATGTTCTTGGCTTATGTGTATGTCACTGTTCAAATTACTATCATCATATTCATTGGTCCTTTGTGTGCATAGTCACATGTGGTTGTCATGGTTATGTACATGTGTTCATCATGCACACACATTGGACATCTTATAGTAATTTGATACAGATACATTCATCACTCTTATATTAGGATGATCGGAGTCCATTGTGGACAGCAAGCTACAATGGACACCTTAAAGTGGTAAAGAAACTCATTGAAACAGAAGCTAATATCAATCAGGCTGATAAGGTTGGTATAATGAAATGACCTGTTACATGTACCCATACATGATTTGGTTTTGGGAAGATGAACACACCTATATTTAGCATGCAATACTATCATATTCACACGCCATTGGTGTCCATAGTGTAGTACAGATCACCATCTCAATCCCTACGGACCACCACATCAGACCACCTTCTATTCCTACAGACCACAACTCTGTCCCTACAGACCACCACCTCTATCTCTACAGACCATTACCTCTATCCGCACTGACCACCACCTCTATCCCTACAGTCTACCACCTCTATCCACATAGACCATCACCTCTATCCCTACAGTCTACTACCTCTATCCTTACAGACCACCACCTCTATCCCCACAGACCATCACCTCTATCCCTACAGACCACCACCTCTATCCCTACAGACCACCACCTCTATCCCTACAGACCACCACCTCTATCCCTACAGACCACCACCTCTATCCCTACAGACCACCACCTCTATCCACATAGACCATCACCTTTATCCCTACAGTCTACCACCTCTATCCCTACAGACCTACACCTCTATCCCTACAGACCACCACCTCTATATCCCACCTCCATCCCATTATACCACCATCTCTTATCCTATGCTTGTTTCTGATTTTGTTTTTTGCTTTAAGCCAATCATATATTGTGTTGCAATCTGATTCATCTCCAGTATGTAAGCATGCTGTGCTAGCAATAGGCTGGATACTACAGACATGTTTACCACTGTCATGACCAACTGTATAATACAATGTACAGGGGGTCCTTCATGTTAAGACATTTAAACAGTGGCTTCTAATTATTGCTCATATTAAGAGTTAATGGTCAACTTACCACAGACATGTTATACTATATCAAACGTCAAATCCATCGTACATGTGGGACAGGGACCACATCAATATTGATGTTCTTGGCTTATGTGTATATCACTGTTCAAAATTACTATCATCATATTCATTGGTCCTTTGTGTGCATAGCCACATGTGGTTGTCATGGTTATGTACATGTGTTCATCATGCACACACATTGGACATCTTATAGTAATTTGATACAGATACATTGATCACTCTTATATTAGGATGGTCGGAGTCCATTGTGGACAGCAAGCTACAATGAACACCTTGAAGTGGTAAAGAAACTCATTGAAGCAGAAATTAATATCAATCAGGCTGATAAGGTTGGTATAATGAAATGACTTGTTACATGTACCCGTACATGATTTGGTTTTGGGAAAAGGAACACACCTATATATAGTATGTAATATTCACAGGCCATTGGTGTCCATGGTGTAGTGCAGATCACCATCTCAATCCCTACGGACCATCACATCAGACCACCTTCTATACCTACAGACCACAACTCTGTCCCTACTGACCATCACCTCTATCACCACCTATATCCCCACACACCACCATCACTATCCCTACAGACCACCACCTCTATCCGCACTGACCACCATTTCTATCCCTACTGACCACCACCTCTATCCCTACAGACCACCACCTCTATCCCCACAGACTACCACCTCTATCCCTACAGACCACCACCTCTATCCCTACAGACCACCACCTCTATCCCTACAACCATCTCCTCTATCCCTACAGACTACCACCTCTATCCCTAAGACCACCACCTCTATCCCTACAGACCACAACCTCTATCTCTACAGACCACCACCTCTATCCCTACAGACCACCACCTCTATCCCAACAGATCAACACCTCTATCCCTACAGACCACCACCTCACTCCCTACAGACCGCCACCTCTATCCCTACAGACCACCACCTCTATCCGCATACATGTAGACCATCACCTCTATCCCTACAGACTACCACCTCTATCCACACAGACCACAATCTCTGTCTCTACAGACCACCACCTCTATCCCCACAGACCACAACCTCTATCCACACAGACCACCACCTCTATCCACACAGACCACCACCTCTATCCCTACGACCATTACCTCTATCCCTATTGACCACCACCTCTACCCCTACAGACCACCACCTCTATCCCAACAGACCACCACCTCTATCCCTACAGACCACCACCTCTATCTCTACAAACCACCACCTCTATCCCTATAGAGCGCCACCTCTATCCCTAAGACTACCACCTCTATCCACACAGACCATCACCTCTATCCCTACAGACTATCACCTCTATCCCCACAGACCACCACCTCTATCCCCACAGACCACCTCCTCTATCCCTACAGACCACCACCTCTATTCCTACAGACCACCACCTTTATCCCTACAGACCACCACCTCTATCCCTGAATACCACCATTGATGTTAGATTTTATTAATTTGGACGTGTACATGTTGATGCATGTTTCTGCATATGTATTTGTTGTCACACGATGTGTTGTATTTGTAATCCTTTGTAATCCACAGTCATCATCAAGATCATGTTTAATGAGATCGTAACCATTATTCTGTGCTAAATTTTCAATGGTCATGCTAACAACGTGCATGTACATGTACATGAGACCTAGCCGTGATGTAACCATAGATAGAAGAATACCTAGATACATGTACCTATGATCTAACCAAGTGATGCATTTAAGTATGCATGTATATAGAGAGAGACTGAATCTGAATAGACTTTATTTTAATAACTCATGCAAAATTCTGAATGCAGCACATATTTAAATTACGTGTAATTATTCAACACAGCCCCACTGTGCATGCCTGCAGGATGTAGAATTCTGATGTGCATCTGTGATGCCTTTGTTCCTTCTCTTATTTTCAGGACAATAAAACTCCACTGTATGTGGCATGTCAGAAAGATCATCTTGATTTAGTACAGACCTTGTTGGGAGCTGGTGCTGGAGTGAATATAGCATCTAATGTAAGTGATGTTCTAATTCATCTGGTGTAAAGTGGATAAATAGAGAGATGTGATAGGTATATGTGATATGAAGAACAAATAAACATTCCACCAGTGGCATACAGCAAATGCATTAATTGAATGTTCCTTCACACTTGTACATTTTACTGTTTGCTGGTTATTACCAGCCATGTTTGAGATACATTTTGTATAGCTATGTAGGCTGACTTAAAATTGGACTAACTGGTACAAATTCATAGAGGAGCACATACATGTATTGTTCCACTGTGCATCCATGAGGGATGGGTAATTCTGGGGTGCTGTTTACCACATAGCATTTTGCTATATTACAACAAATGATTGTGCACTAAACATGTCTGTCTGTTATTGCCTAAGCTTTTTATTACAATGTGGGATGTCATTAGTGCACCTGAGCCAATTGTATGACCCATTCATCTGATTCATCTCCAGTATGTAAGCATGCTGTGCTAGCAATAGGCTGGATACTACAGACATGTTTACCACTGTCATGACCAACTGTATAATATAATGTACAGGGGGTCCTTCATTTTAAGACATTTTAACAGCGGCATCTAATTATAGCTCATATTAAGAGTTAATGGTCAACTTACCGCTGACATGTTATACTATTCCAAACGTCAAATCCATCGTACATGTGGGACAGGGACCATCAACATTGATGTTCTTGGATTATGTGTATTTTACTGTTCAAAATTACTATCATCATATTCATTGGTCCTTTGTGTGCATAGTCACATGTGGTTGTCATGGTTATGTACATATGTACATCATGCACACACATTGGACATCTTATTGTAATTTCATACTGATACATTGATCACTCTTGTATTAGGATGGTCGGAGTCCATTGTGGACAGCAAGCTACAATGGACACTTTGAAGTGGTAAAGAAACTCATTGAAGCAGAAGCTAATATCAATCAGGCTGATAAGGTTGGTATAATGAAATGACCTGTTACATGTACCTATACATGATTTGGTTTTTGGAAAAGGAACACACCTATATTTAGCATGTAATACTATCATTACATTCACAGGCCATTGGTGTCCATAGTGTAGTACAGATCATCCCTACTGACCACCACATCAGACCACCTTCTATTCCTACAGACCACAACTCTGTCCCTACAGACCACCACCTTTATCCCCACACACCACCACCTCTATCCCTACAGACCACCACCTCTATCCCCACAGACCACCACCTCTATCTCTACAGACCACCACCTCTATCCCCACAGACCACCATCTCTATCCCTACAGACCACCACCTCTATCCCTACAGACCATCACCTCTATTCGCACTGACCACAACCTCTATCCCTACACACTACCACCTCTATCCACACAGACCACCACCCTCTGTCCACACAGACCACCACCTGTATCCACACAGACCACCACCTCTATCCCTACAGACCACCACCTTTATCCCTACAGACCACCACCTCTATCCCCAGAGACCACCACCTCTATCCCTACGACCACCACCTCTATCCCTACACACCACCACCTCTATCCCTACAGACCACCACCTCTATCCCTACAGACCACCACCTCTATCCACACAGACCACCACCTCTATCCCTACAGACCACCACCTCTATCCCCACAGACCACCACCTCTATCCCTACAGACCACCACCTCTATCCACACAGACCACCACCTCTATCCCTACGGACCATCACCTCTGTCCACACTGACCACCACCTCTATCTTTACTGACCACCACCTCTATCCCCACAGACCATTATATCGCTATAGACCACCACCTCTATCTCCACAGACCACCACCTCTATCCCTTCAGACTATCACTTCTATCCCCACAGACCACCACCTCTATCCCTACAGACCACCACATCTATCCCTACAGACCACCACCTCTATCCTTGCAGACCAACACCTCTATTTTCACTGTCCACCACCTCTGTTCCTACAGATCACCACCTCTATCCCTACAGACCACCACCTCTATCCCTGCTTACCACCATAGATGTTAGATTTTATTAATTTGGACGTGTACATGTTGATGCATGTTTCTGCATATATTTTTGTTGTCACACAATGTGTTGTATTTTTAATCCTTTGTAATCCACAGTCATCATCAAGATCATGTTTAATGAGATCGTAACTATTATTCTGTGCTAGATTTTCAATGGTCATGTTAACAACGTGCATGTACATGTACATGAGACCTAGCCATGATGAAACCATAGATAGAAGAGTACCTAGATACATGTACCTATGATCTAACCAAGTGATGCATTTAAGTATGCATGTATATAGAGAGAGACTGAATCTGAATAGACTTTATTTTAATAACTCATGCAAAATTCTGAATGCAGCACATATTTAAGTTATGTGTAATTATTCAACACAGCCCCACTGTGCATGCCTGCTTGATGTAGAATTCTGATGTGCATCTGTGATGCCTTTGTTCCTTCTCTTATTTTCAGGACAAAGAAACACTTGTACATTTTACTGTTTGCTGGTTATTACCAGCAATGTTTTGTATAGTTGTGTAGGCTGACTTAAAGTTGGACTACCTGGTACAAATGCAGGGAGGAGCACATACATGTATTGTTCTACTGTGCATCCATTGAGGGATGGGTAATTCTGGGGTGCTGTTTACCACATAGCATTTTGCCATATTACAACAAGTGATTGTGCACTACACATGTCTGTCTGTTATTGCCTAAGCTTTTATTACAATGTGGAATGACATTAGTGCACCTGAGCCAATTGCATGTAAATGTATGACCCATTCATGAACATTCTATTTAGATGAAGTAGTTCCACAGGAACAGGGAATCTGAAATAACAGTTTGTGTACAGTACATGCACAAATCTAAATTCAGAATGGAAACATCTCACATATTTCTGTGGGCCATCCACTATGCAATCATGCACACATAAATGTACCTATTGTAACTATAATGTCCAGAGCATATGAATGCCCATGAAGTTGACATATCAATGGTACATTTGTCTGCTGTGGACATGTATTCCACTATCATGACATGCCACAGAAACGAAAAGGTGGAACACTGTTCAATGCCAATGCCTGGGTTCTAAATAATAGAAACATTTATTGTAGAAGGTTGCAGGGTGTGTATTTCACAGTAAACAGAATTATGTCTTAATATTAGTTGAGAAACTATCACCTAAGTGGGCGGCATTTGCTCCTTAGTACTGTAGAAATCTTGCAGTCTTTAGATTCATGTACATGGACATGCAACTGTTGTATCAACAATTATTGTTTTGTACTGAAACGGTAATTTAATTCTCCCCATCATTATATGTGAACGATAAGATAAAAATGGTGAGATGATGATGATACCCATTCTCTTGTATTAGAGTGGTCAGAGTCCATTGTGGATAGCATGTTTCAATGGACACCTTGAAGTAGTAAAGAAACTCATTGAAGCAGGAGCTGATATCAATCAGACTACTAAGGTTGGTATATTGAAATGCTCTACTCCATTCAGTTGTCTTCGTGTACTGGTACCCGTACATGATTTGGAATAAAAGGTTTTGGTGAAAGGAACACACCTATGTGTATAATGTAGAAATGTTACAGAATCAACAATTGTCATTGTTTAATATACATGTACATGTATGTCCCACCAACTTTCTCATGACAGAAAGATTTTAATCATGCATGTACATGTAGATGTATATGTACATGTATATTAATATACTAAAAGGAGGGTGTGTGAAGGATGGGGTTAAGCATGTTTTAACCTGGCTGGGGTGGGTGGGACAGGGATGGACCTGCTCCCATGATGGGTGATATGATCAGTACACAGTACAGCTATTTATAAGGTGTGATGATAGGCTGACTGCTCTGGCATTGGTCCACTGATATTACTATGTTCAAATCAGTGGTCATGTATATAACTTGCCCATCTAATCACAAATCACCAGCAAACAATATATGGAATTCAGTGTTCGCACTGAAAATCAAAATTCGCCCCCAATGCGCGAGATAGAAAAAAAGGGTACTTTTTAAAATCATCGTAACTCAGTAACCATTTACGCTAGTGCTTACCTTTTTCAAACTTTTGTAGGACTACCATTCCTTTCCAGGAAGTTTGAAAAAAGGTAAGCACTAGCGTAAATGGTTACTGAGGTACGGTGATTTTAAAATGTTCCAATTTTTTTTCAATCTTGCGCATTGGGGGCGGAGGGGGGGGGGGGTTCTAACAGGTAGTTTATGGTACATGTACATGCAACTGTTATATCAAGAACATTTTAAATTCAGTACAATCTTTGTGTTGTACTGAAATGATAATTCGTTATAAGTGAATGATAAGATAAAAATGGTGAGATGATGATGATACCCATTCTCTTCTATTAGGGTGGTCAGAGTCCATTGTGGATGGCATGTTTCAATGGACACCTTGAAGTAGTAAAGAAACTTATTAAAGCAGGAGCTGATATCAATCAGGCTACTAAGGTTTGTACATGTATAATGATATGATCTTCTCCATTCAGTGGTCTTTATGTACTGGTACCCGTACATGATTTGGAATAAAAGGTTTTAACACACCTATGTTTATATTGTAGAAATGTTATACAGAATCAATAAATATCATTGTTCCCCTACATGTACATGTATGTCCCACCAACTTTCTCATAAGAGAAAGATTTTATTCAGTTGTACGTGCATGTACATGTAGATGAACATGTATATTAATATGGAGGGTGTGTGATAGAGGTGGCCTGGTTCAGTATGTTTAACCTGGCTGGGGTGGGTGGGACAGGGATGGACCTGCTCCCATGATGGGTGATATGATCAGTAGACAGTACAGCTATATATAAGGTGTGATGATAGGCTGACTGCTCTGATATTGGTCCACTGCTATTACTATGTTTAAGTGGTCATGTACATAACTTGCCCATCCTATCACAAATCACCAGAAAACAATATAATATGGACTTCAGGGTTTGCACTGAAAATCAAAATCATGCACCATGTTGTGTTTTCACAGAGCAACATGGATGTTAACCGATTAGAACGACAAAATCACGACAGAATTGAACCACACGAGAACAAAACAATAGCATGCCACACCAACAAACAATATATGGGTTTGCACACACGACCACATTTTTTCCCTGCACTGGCTGCTTGATGTCTGAGATGTGGAATCATATTGTGCCCATGCTAGGCCAGTTTACTCCAAGCCTTCCTTCATAATAGACACGTAGGTGAAGAGCTTTACCTCTTGAAAGGCGTCTTCACGATAGGATGTTAGCATAAAATGCAAAACACGGGACCCAGGTGTTCACATCCATCACCTGGCATCTCCATGGTGTCAAGCGCATTGGGTTCTCTGCCCCATCCTCACCCTTTTGGGTCCAGTCATCCGACATAGCTCACTTATGTCTACAACCTCCCACCGCCTGATCATCTTGGCAGGTTATTTCTGGATTGGGGTCATACCCTCCTCAACTTAAATCCCTTGCTCAGCCACGCTTCATGTATAGGTTTTTTCATCAACCATACCTTTCTACCACTGGTCCTCTTCCCCCTTGTGTGCTGGATGCTGCTAATCGGTACATCAGCTCACCCCAGCGTATCCCACGATTGTAACAAACACAAAACCTTGCAATATATTTCCATCAGCATAGATAATATTCACTAGGACTGACACCAGTGTGGACATCTACATGTATGTGTGTGTCCGTGTGTGTGTGTGTGTGTGTGTGTGTGTGTGTTGTGTGTGTGTATGTGTTGGGTGCATGCTTGTACGGTGTACATGTAATGGTATTAAACCATTCTTGTGCAAAGTCACCCAATCCATTAGTGTTTACACCTGTTAGTCTTACATTGGTCCGTCATTTATGAGGACCCACCCCTCCTCCCCAGACCCCAATGTTTGCTCATTTGACTGCTTTTGGTTATACTGCCCACACACACATCTCTGTTAGAGACACACCTAGTACACCCTGTGATATTGTCTTCTCTTTACAGGATGGAAGGACCCCACTGATGGTTGTATCAGCACGTGGCCAGGCTGAGTGTGTGAAAGTCCTTTTGGCTGGGGGCGCACAGGCTAATCACAAGTCTAAGGTGGGTACAGTTCAGGGATGGATACAGGACTTTTGGATTGATGTGGTGGTAGTATGGGGGACTAGCAATGTGTTATCAGGCAGCACTGTAATCTAACAATTGGGGTCTGAGGCAAACCTTTAGTGAGTGGAGGATGTAGGTGAGGTAAAGCCAGTACATGCATGTGACCAGTACTGGAGTGTGATGTGCTGGATATTTATTCCACTGTTATCAATGGACAGGAGATGTGATTGCAAATTTGGTCTAATAACACTGACCAAAGTTGTGTAGACGTGATCTGACCTAATTATATAAAGGTCCACATTTTCATTTACAAAGTTTGCCAAGGGATTGGATCAAGATTAGGGGTGAGGGGACGGTCCATTTAAAATGTGTCTTGGGAATGGTTGTGTTTCATGGCCTATGTACATGTATCATGGGTGAAGTGTGCAGCATGTGTGTGCATGTGCTGTTAATGGAAAGAAACATTTTGGTACTTAACCAGCTTGTTTATTAGTCAGTGTTCACACCTGCTGTTATGGTTGTCATTTATGAGGACCCGCCCCTCTTCCCCAGACCTCCATTGTTTGCCCTTTTGCTTACCTTTGGTACACATCTTACTCCTGGTATGCCCTGTGATATGGCTTTCTCCTTACAGGATGGAAGGACCCCACTGAGAGCTGCATCAGCTGCTGGCCATATTGATTGTGTGAAACTGCTGTTGGATGGGGGTACCCAGGCCAATCACCATGATGAGGTGGGTACAGTTCAGGGATGGATACAGGGCATTTGGACATGTGTGGTGATAGTATGGGGGAGAATCCTCCTGGTGGTATGGAGGAGAATCCCAATGGTGGAACTTCTCCATCATCACCTCCCCCACTCAATCATGGCCCCCAATGTTTGGGCTGGTCCCATAGCCTCCATTATGGCCTCCCCCAATGGTTAAGCTGGTTCCATAGCCTCCATCATGGCCTACCCCAATGGTGGAGCTGGTCCCATAGCCTCCATCATGGCCTCCACAATGGTGGAGCTAGTCCCATAACCTCCATCATGGCTTCCCCCAATGGTGGAGCTGGTCCCATAGCAACCATCATGGCCATCCCTAATGATGGAGCTAGTCAATACGCTTTTGTACGTACATTTAATAAACATATTGTTTCTTAATTGTAGATGTTACTGGATGCTGTTAAAAATGGCAGAACAGATGAAGTGATGGTGGGACTTAATCAGCTTAATACAAGTGGTGAGGTGAGGATTTGTCATCAGAGAGGTGGTCTTGTTCACAACATTGTCCAATTCTTACAAGGGTACAATTAATATTGTTATACTTTGTCTTCAAATATTCCACCAGCGTTATCAAAAAGTTTAATATAAAAACATTAGCTAACATTGAGTTGACAATTTAATGATCAGACATATACGTTGTTTTCACATCATCACTAATTGAAAATGCAATAGCAGGACATAAGAAAATGAAATATTCTTTAACTGGCATGTTTTTCAAGCCAAGTGTAGATATAAAATATAGAAGGTGTATGGAGAGTACTTATATATGTAGGAAGGGACTGGTATGTATGGAGAGTTCTTCTAAATAGAGTGCTCTTGTATGGTGAGTACTTCTGTGTAGGCAGTGGTTGTATGGTGAGTTATTCAGTGAGCTATTGTACCCAATACAGTGTATGGATGCACATGTGAATTAGAAAAGGATATTTCATGAGGGGGTCTGTTTTCACACAAAAATTGAAGGGGAAGGGAGATAAGAGCTAGGGACCACAGAGGAGAGGGGTACATGAACCAATCACAGTAGTGTATTATACAATTAGTCTGACATGTACACTATGAATGTTATTGTGTTACATACCATTACTACCATGCACCCACCGTAGACCCCAGAAAAGATGCTTCTTAAGGCTACAGAAGGTGGCAGGGTTGATGAAATCATTGCACTGCTTGATGCTGGGGTGAACATTGATGCTACTGATGAGGTGAGACTGTTTAAACACATTGCATTTTTAGCCCCTCTACTTTATAAAGGAAGAAAAGATCTAAATCAAAAATCAATTCCATCGTACATGTGGGACAGTGACCAGCAACATTGATGTTCTTGGCTTATGTGTATGTCACTGTTCAAAATTACTATCATCATATTCACTGGTCCTTTGTGTGCATAGTCGCATGTGGTTGTCATGGTTATGTACCTGGGTATATCATATTATACATCTTTCAGTAGATACATTGATCACTCTTCTATTAGGATGGTCAGAGTCCATTGTGGACAGCAAGCTACAGTGGACACCTTGAAGTGGTAAAGAAGCTCATTGAAGCAGGAGCTAATATCAATCAGGCTGATAAGGTTGGTATGATAAAATGATCTGCTCCATTCAGTGGTCTTCATGTACTGGCACATGTACCAGTACATGATGTGGAATTGAAGGTTTTGGGAAAAGGAACACACCTATATTTAGCATGTATTACTAACATCATATTCACTGGCCATAGTGAAGTACAGACTCCCTACAGACCGCCATCGCTATCCCAACAGACCACCACCCCTATCCCCAACCTTTATCCTTACAGACAACCTCCTCCATCCCTACAGACCACCCTACTGAACACCACCTCTATCCCCACAGACCACCACCTCTATCCCTACAGACCACCATCTCTATCCCTACAGACCACCACCTCTATCCCCACACACCACCACCTCTATCCCTACAGACCACCACCTCTATATCCACACACCACCACCTCTATCCCGACAGACCACCACCTTTATCTCTACAGACCGGCACCTCTATCCCTACAGACCACCACCGCTATTCCTACAGACCACCACCTCTATCTCTACAGACCACCACCACTATCTCTACAGACTACCACCTCTATCCCTACATACCACCACCTCAACCCCCATAGACCACCACCTCTACCCCTACAGACTACCACCTCTATCCCTACAGCTTACCACCTCTATCCCTCATGACCAACTGTATGATCCGATGTACAGGTTCACTCATGTTAACACATTTTAACAGGGGCCCCTTATTATAACCCATATCTAGAGTTAAAGGTTAACTTACCTCAGACATGGTTTATTACAAATGTACATATCCAACCACTGAATCAAAAATCAAAGCCATTTTACATGTGAAACAGTGACCAGCAGCATCACGTACGGGAGTTATACGCTACACCTATTACGATCTACGTTACGTATATGGTTATACCATACAACGGCCACGGCATAAATAATTATTACGACCGCTACAGTATCATCATATTTGCTGGTCCTTATGTACATATGTACAACATACATCTTACGGTAATTTGATACAGATACATTGATCACTCTTCTATTAGGATGGTCGGAGTCCATTGAGAACAGCAAGTTTCAATGGACACCTTGAAGTAGTAAAGAAACTCATTGAAGCAGGAGCTGATATCAATCAGGCTACTAGGGTAGGAATGATGAAATGATCCGCTGCATTGAGTGGTGTCAAGTTCATGTATTGGTACCCGTACATGATTTAAATAAAAGGAAACTGAACACACCTATGTTTAGCATGTAATACTATCATCATATTCACAGGCCATTTGTGTGCGAAGTGAAGTACAGACCACCAACTCAATTCCTAAAGACCACCACCTCTATCCCTACAGACCACCACCTCTATCCCTGCAGACCACCATCTCAATCCCTGTAGACCACCACCTCTATCCCTACAGACCACCACCTCTATCCCCACAGACCACCATCTCTATCCCTAACGATCGCCATCTCTATCTCCACAGACCACCACCTCCATCACCACAGACCTAATCTCATACCCAGACCCATATCGCAGCTGCAGATGGATTACATCACCGCTATGCAAGTAGTGGGTCTGGTGTCCTCCTGTACATAATTTCTGTCCAGCGATTACATTATGCTTACATTCCACCGTTGGGAGGAATGCAGTTACGTCATGTACATGTATGAATAATATTATCTTCCGCAAGAATGCGTTAATGCTTTGATTAGAAACGCGTGTCATAGACAATTGCAAGCTGTGTGGCACTGTATATACATTCTCCCTTCTTCGTACAATGTCTTCCCCTATTAAGGAAGCATATATCAGTGCGCTTAGCCTTGGATACACCCGATCCTAAATGCCAGCGTTTTGAATCATCTCTCACAAGCGAAGCTACTCTGATCAAGGTAAATGTAAGCTATACTGCATTCATTTATACACAAGTGCTGGGTCACAGGCTGCGGTGGGAAGCACCCCGCCAAGGCCTGCCCATTTGCCTGGGACTACGTGAGCTCCAGCAACTGAATGATCACCCTGACAAGGCCTGCGTCTCCTGGCGGTGTCCACCAGCTACAACGGACCTCACTTTCCTTTCACTGCACCCAACCTAATTACACTATCCATTGCTCCACAACTGACGATGTGGTGGGGCTCCTTAGCACATTTGAAAAAGGAGCCATGATGGTCGAAAATCTGCATTCAGAATGGTTCCAATCCAGTCCTCTGAACGGAATTTCAGGATTCCGAATGCAGTTCCCATTGAGAGGCCTGGATTAGAACCATTCTGAATGCAGATTTTAAGGAGGCTCCACCTCCATATCCATCTTAATTCTGAAGCCAAAAATGACATACGATTGTGGAACAGCTTCCTACCATCTTGGAATGGCATTTCTATATTCATCTCCCCAGTTTGGAACAAGGCAAAGTCCAATCCAGTTGTACACGGATGCCTCCGGCACCTGTGGTTTTGGGGCCTGTATGGAATGGGGCCTGGTTCAGAGGCAACTACCGACACCAGTGCCTCAAGAGCTGGCAGAGCTCTAGAAGGTCGCCTGAGACACCTCCTCCACAGAGCTGTGGCCTCCTCAACGTCCACCACCTAGGATCAGGAAGTATTACGCCGTCTGCCACAAATTTATTCTGACCACTCTGCCAACTCCATCAACCTTTTTCTGCATATCTCAGTCAAACGGGGATTGAGGAAGGATTGTCTATGAGAGAGGGAAGTTTATCAAAGTGGGCATGCTTATCCCTCTTGACTTCGTGCCTCGAGGGGGTAGGGACATGGCAGTGAAGGCAAAAGGGGGCGTTGAGGAAGCTGCTCACCCGCGACCTGATGTGGTGGGTCCTCTTGCGTCACTTGAACTTCTTCTTTTGGAGTCGCTGGACCCAGACGACGAGCTGCTTGAGCTGCTCTCCGAAGATGAGGATCGGCTGTGGCATCATTTCTTGCTCTTTGCCTTTTTGGTGCGATTGTGAGGGTCTTGCTTCGTACCTCTCGAACCGATCGCTTGTCAAATATATACCCTAGCAGAACGCCGTAACAAAGAGACTTCCCATATCCTGTTGGTAAGCTTATGAACGTGTCCCGACCACGGACCACATCTTTGATGACGCGGAACTGTTCGTCCTTGACTTTGTCATACCTCATACGTTCACCCGCTGACTGATTCGCACATTTTACCTGTATATCATCCATCTCTAGCCTTACCGCCATAACCGATAACTTTGATTGATAACTAGAGCATGTAATTAGTGCATACCTCATCTGATTGGTCGCCCCAACATTCCTGGGGAGCTGGACAGAAATATGTACGAGAGGACACACATAGCGGTGATGTAATCCATCCGCAGCTGCAATGTGGGTCTGAGTACGAGACTACACAGACCACCATCTCTATCCATTCAGACCACCATTTCTATCCCTACAGACCACCATTTCTATCCCTACAGACCACCACCTCTATCCCTACAGACCACCATCTCTATCCCTACAAACCAAAACCTCTGTCACTACAGGCCATCACCATTATCACAACAGACCACCATATCTATCCCTACAGACCACCACCTCTATCCCTACAGAACACAACCTCTATCCCCACAGACCACCACCTCTATCCCCACAGACCACCACCTCTATCCCCACAGACCACAACCTCTATCTCTACAGCCACCACCTCTATCCCTACAGACCACTATGTCTATCCCCACTGACCACCATCTCTATTCCTACAGACCACAACCTCTATCCCTACAGACCATCACCTCTATCCATACAGATCACCACCTCTATCCCTACAGACCACCACCTCTATCCCTACAAACCACCACCTCTATCCCTGCAGACCACCACCTCTTATTGTTAAAAACCACTACCTCTATCCCTACAGACCACCGCCTCTATCCCTACAGACATAGATAGAAGATATCTATTTAAAGGGATAGAGGTGGTGGTCTGCAGGGATAGAAATGGTGGTCTGTAGCATAGATAGAAGAATACACAGACCACCACCTCTATCCCCACAGGCCGCCACCTCTATCCACACAGACCACCTACAGACCACCACCACAATCCCTACAGACCACCACCTCTATCCCTACAGACCACCACCTCTATTGCTACAGACCACCACTTCTATCCCTAAGACCACCACTACTATATAAGGATAAGTAATCAATGGTATATGATTATGATACTTGGGCCTTGTTTGGTCTAGTCAATAAATTTGGCCATCACATTCCATTGACTTCTGGTCACTTGCTGCACCCTCCCAAAATTCAACTTCTCCCTCTGTACTGCTCATTCTATACTCTTCTACACATTCACTCATGTGCATTTGTGATGCCCTTGTTCCCTTTATGTTTTATTTTTTCAGGACAATGCAACTCCACTCTATGTGGCAAGTCAGGAGGGTCATCATGATGTAGTCCAGACCTTGTTGGGAGCTGGTGCTGATGTGAATATAGCAACTAATGTAAGTGATGTTCTAATTCATCTATTGTGAAGTGTGTACAGAGAGATGTGATAGGTACATGTACTGTGAACATATAACCATTCCTGCAGTGGCATACATCAAATGCATATGTTCCATCATACTTGTACATTTTACTGCTTGCTGGTTATTACCAGCCATGTTTGAGATACATCTTATATAGCTATGTAGGACTGAGTAGTGTATTGTACATCTAATGACTCACTTGTATGTCTATGTTAAGGTACCTTTGCAGCATTCAGCATGGAAGCTGTATAGATGCATGCACTACAGCTTTCAGCTGACCACTGATCCCTATCATGAAGATGCAGCATGTCACACCTACATGTACGTTTTGGTGTAGTCACCACCTATCCCTAAAGACCACCGCCTCTATCCCTACATACCACAACCTCTATCCCCACAGACTGCCACCTCTAACCCCACAGACCACAACCTCTATTCCTACAGACCACCACCTCTACCCCTACAGACCACCACCTCTACCCCTACAGACTACCACCTCTATCCCTACAGACCACTATATCTATGCCTACAAACCACCACCTCTATCTTTACGCGTTCCTTACAGTGATCCCAAACATAAGCGGGCATATGCTCATGATGGTAATTGAAGCGGGCGGGGGGGGGGGGGGGGGGGGGGGGTGGGGCTCTTGCCAGTATTAATAATCGATAAAAAATGATAATGAAAAAATAGAGGAAACAAGTAAAGAAAATTCTCTGACGAGAAAGTTGGTGGGATATAGGAATTGGAGGCAAAGGTGGTGTACAATGGAGGGGGTCCAAGGTTTTGAGAATAGGGTAAATCAGACAAAAATCCTATATTTAGCACTTCTTTTCTGTTACATTTACACTTTCTAAATATAGGATTTTTGTCTCATTTACCCTTTTCTCAAAACCTTGTTCCCCTCCTTTTTACACCACCGTTGCCTCCAATTCCTATATACCACCAACTTTCTCGTTAGAGAATGTTTTTCTTTACTTGTTTAATTACATATCCATCCACTAAATCAAATATCAAATCCATCTTTCATGTGGGACAGTGACCAGCATCATTGATGGTCTTGACTTATGTGTATGTCACTGTTCAAAATTACTATCATCATATTCATTGGTCCTTTGTGTGCATAGTCACATGTGGTTGTCATGGTTATGTACATGTGTACATCATGCACACACATTAGACATCTTACAGTAATTTGATACAGATACATTGATCACTCTTCTGTTAGGATGGTCGGAGTCCATTGTGGACAGCAAGTTTCAAAGGACACCTTGAAGTAGTAAAGAAACTCATTGAAGCAGGGGCTAATATCAATCAGGCTCATGAGGTTGGTATAATGAAATGATCCACTCCATTCAGTGGTCTTCATGTACTGGCACATGTACCAGTACATGATTTGGAATAAAAGTTTTCAGGAAAAGGATCACACCTATATCTACATCATCATATTCACAGGCCATTTGTGTTCATTGTGAAGTACAGACCACCATTTCAATCCCTAAATACCACCACCTCTATCCTTACAGACCACCATCTCTATCCCTACAGGCCACCACCTCTGTCCCCCCTGACCACCACCTGTATCCCCACAGACCACCACCTCTATCCCTACAGACCACCACCTCTACTCCTCCAGAGACCACCACCTCTATCCCTACAGACCACCTCTATCCCTACAGACCACCATCTCTATTCCCTATGGTCCAGCACATGTATCCCTACAGACCACCCTGTCTATCTCTACAGACCACCACCTCTATCCCAACAAATCACCACCTCTATCCCTGCAGACCATCACATCTGTCCCCACAGACCTCCACCTCTATCCCTACAGACCACCACCTCTATCCCTATAGATCACCACCTCTATCCCTACAGACCACCACCTCTATCCCTACAGACCACCACCTCTATCCTTGCCTACCACCATAGATATTACATTTTATTAATTTGGACGTGTACATGTTGATGCATGTTTCTTCATATATATATTTCGTCACACGATGTGTTGTATTTGTAATCCTTTGTAATCCATAGTCATTGTCAATATCATGTTATATGAGATTGTAACTTTTACTCTGTGCTAGGTTTTCAAAGGTCATGCTCACAACATGCGTGTACATGTACATGAGACCTAGCTATGATGTAACCATAGATAGAAGAATACCGAGTTAGATGTATTCTTATACCTATGATATCACCAAGTGATGCAATTTAAGTATGCATGTATATAGAGAGAGACTGAATCACAATAGATTTTATTTTAAAAACTCAGACCACCGCCTCTATCCCCACAGACCACCACCTCTATCCCTCATCTCAGTCCCTACAGACCACCACCTCTATCCTTACGGACCACCACCTCTACTGCCTCCTCGTACATGCACACCACCCTTACCCCATGCATAATGACAAATATTGGTGCAACGTCGCCTGTGCATGACTGCCAACTAGTCATATAAACAGCATCATACAACCACCACATACGCATATACACATACTGATAATAACAATCAAATATGACCATGAACACGCAGAGCAGAGTCCAACCACCTATGTCCCTACATACCACAAACTCTATCCCCACAGACTGCCACCTCTAACCCTACAGACCACAACCTCTATCCCTACAGACCACAACCTCTATCCAAACAGACCACAACCTCTATTCCTACAGACCACCACCTCTATCCCTACAGACCACCACCTCTATCCCTACAGACCACCATCTCTATCCCTACAGACCACCATATCTATCCCTAAAAACCACCACCTCTATCTTTACGAAATCCTTACAGTGATCCCAAACAAAAGCGGGCATCTGCTCATGATGGTAATTGAAGCAGGCGGGGGGCGGGGCGGGGGTGGTGGGGCTCTTGCCAGTATTAATAATCGATAAAAAATGATAATGAAAAAATAGAGGAAACAAGTAAAGAAAAACATTCTCTGACGAGAAAGTTGGTGGGATAGAATTGGAGGCAAAGGTGGTGTAAAAAGGAGGGGAACAAGGTTTTGAGAAAAGGGTAAATGAGACAAACATCCTATATTTAGCACTTCTTTTCAGTTACATTTACACTTTATAAATATAGGATTTATGTCTCATTTACCATTTTCTCAAAACCTTGTTGCCCTCCTTTTTACACCACCGTTGCCTCCAATTCTTATATACCACCAACTTTCTCATTAGAGAATGTTTTTCTTTACTTGTTTAATTACATATCCATCCACTAAATCAAATATCAAATCCATCTTTCATGTGGGACAGTGACCAGCAACATTGTTGTTCTTGACTTATGTGTATGTCACTGTTCAAAATTACTATCATCATATTCACTTGTCCTTTGTGTGCATAGTCACATGTGGTTGTCATGGTTATCTACATGAGTACATCATGCGCACACATTGGACATCTTACAGTAATTTGATACAGATACATTGATCACTCTTCTATTAGGATGGTGGGAGTCCATTGTGGACAGCAAGTTTCAATGGACACCTTGAAGTAGTAATGAAACTCATTGAAGCAGGCGCTGATATCAAGCAGGCTGATAAGGTTGGTATGATGAAATGATCTGCTCCATTCAGTGGTCTTCATGTACTGGCACATGTACCAGTACATGATTTGGAATAAATGGTTTTGGGAAAAGGAACACACCTATATTTAGCATGTATTACTAACATCATATTCACTGGCCATAGTGAAGTACTGACTACCATCTTAATCCCTACAGACCACCACCTCTATCCATACAGACCACCACCTCTATCCCCACTGACCACCATCTTTATCCTTACTGACCACCACCTCTATCCCTACAGACCACCACCTCTATCCTCACAGACCACCATCTCTATCGGTACTGACCACCACCTCTATCCCCATAGACCACAAGCTCTATCCAAACAGACCACCACCTCAATCCCAACAGACCACTTACCTCTATCCCCACAGATCTCCACCTCTATTCCCACAGACCACCACCTCTGTCCCTGCAGACCACCACCTCTATCCCTGCAGACCACCACATCTTTCCCTATAGACCACCACCTCTATCCCTATAGACCACCACCTCTATATCCCACCTCCATCCCAATGTACCACCATCTCTATTCCTATGCTTGTTTCTGATTTTGTTTTTTGCATTAAGCCAATCATTAATTGGGCTTCAATGTTTTCTTACATATCCAACCACTAAATCAAACATCAAATCCATCTTTCATGTGGGACAGTAACCAGTAACATTGATGATCTTGGCTTATGTGTATGTCACTGTTCAAAGTTACTATCATCATCTTCACTGGTCCTTTGTGTGCATAGTCACATGTGGTTGTCTTGGTTATGCACATGTGTACATCATGCACACACTGGACATCTTACAGTAATTTGATACAGATACATTGATCACTCTTCTATTAGGATGGTCGGAGTCCATTGTGGACATCAAGCTGCAGTGGACACCTTGAAGTAGTAAAGAAACTCATTGAAGCAGGAGCTAATATCAATCAGGCTCATGAGGTTGGTATAATGAAATGATCCACTCCATTCAGTGGTCTTCATGTACTGGCACATGTACCAGTACATGATTTGGAATAAAAGATTTCGGGAAATGGATCACACCTATATCTATATCATCATATTCACAGGCCATTTGTGTTCATTGTGAAGTACAGACCACCATTTCAATCCCTTAATACCTCCACCTCTATCCTTACAGACCACCATCTCTATCCCTACAGGCCACCACCTCTGTCCCCCCTGACCACCACCTGTATCCCCACAGACCACCACCTCTATCCCTACAGACCACCACCTCTATCCCTACAGACCACCACCTCTATCCCTATAGACCACCACCTCTATCCCTACAGACCACCACCTCTATCCCTACAGACCACCACCTCTATCCTTGCTTTCCACCATAGATATTACATTTTATTAATTTGGACGTGTACATGTTGATGCATGTTTCTGCATATATATGTTTTGTCACACGATGTGTTGTATTTGTAATCCTTTGTAATCCGTAGTCATTGTCAAAATCATGTTATATGAGATTGTAACTTTTACTCTGTGCTAGGTGTTCAAAGGTCATGCTAACAACATGTGTGTTCATGTACATGAAATGTAGCCATGATGTAACCATAGATACCTAGTTAGATGTTTTCTAATACCTATGATATCACCAAGTGATGCATTTAAGTATGCATGTATATAGAGAGACTGAATCACAATAGATTTTATTTTAATAACTCAGACCACCGCCTCTATCCCCACAGACCACCACCTCTGTCCCTCACCTCAGTCCCTACAGACCACCACCTCTATCCTTACGGACCACCACCTCTACTCCCTCCTCGTACATGTACACCACCCCTACCCCATGCATAATGACAAATATTGGTGCAGCATCGCGTGTGCACAACTACCAACTAGAAGTTCAAAGAAAGCTGGCTAGATACCCAAGTTCTTAGAAACTTCTAAGCGGCTCTCGACAGAGTCCTTTACATACCCATCCCTTCACTGACTGATTTCCACCTCCCATGCCTCTTGAATAGCCTATCAGGCACCCTGGCGTTAGCGGCTACTGTGGCACCACCAGCCCACACGCTGTGCATCCCAAACGGCTTAGGGTCCACACCCAGGCTACTAATCTTCTCCAGTCACATTTCCAGCAGCTTAGAGTAGCTAAGGCTACTGTGACGACGTTCAGAACTTAGCAAAGAAGTGTAATATACATACAAAATGTACACCATAAATACTCAATAAAAGGAATGTTCTAGATCTTAATACAGGGTGCACGTGATACTGTTACATTGCTCCCTCCTCCATAAGAAACACACCCATGTGTCGATTGAAAAGTAGACCCAGGTTCCCAATCTTTCAGGAGGCCGTCTCTGACGGGTTGATCGACGTATACTGTCTGTGGGTGGGGCAATATCTTGGGCTTGCTCATCTGCCTTTGCCAGAGGTTCCACTGCTTCTTCGTCGTCTCTAGGGTTGTTAGCCATGCCGGGTTCTTCTACATCCACATGTGCAGGTGGGGGAGTGGCCTCTTGTGGATCTTGTAATGGTAGTACCATCATATCCAACTCATCTTCTTCTGCTTCCCCTTATTTTGGTTTATCATCACCCTGAGAACTGCCAGTTCCACATTCATGCAACACTCTCTCTACATATAGCTTTAGCCTATCAAAATGCACTGTATGCTGCTTATGTGGGACTGCATCTTGTTTTATTTGTTCACACAATTGTCCCAAACATCCACAACTTTATTAGGTCCCTTCCAAAATCTATGCAACTTTCTTGACTGCCCACTAGGAACTACTGGGTTATTCAGCCACACCTTATTCCCTCTGGTAAATGGTTTACCAGCCGCCTTCACATCATAGATTTGCTTGTGTCTTGTATGTTCAGAAGATAAGTGGCTTCTCACCCGTTCGTAGGCTTCACTCATCCATTTCCTCAGGTCTTTAACAAACAATGGAACATTGGCTGGCTGTTCTGTACCTGAAGGCAGACCATACATAACATCAATAGGTAACCGTACCTCCCTGCCAAACATTAAAGAAAATGGTGTGTGCTTAGTGGCCTCGTGGATACTGGTTCGATATGCCAGCCTAAGACACGGTATCCTAAGGTCCCAGTTAGTCTCATCATCCACTGCAGCCATTCTCAGCATCGAAAGTAGTGTCCTGTTGAACCACTCGATCATACCATCTGATTGAGGGTGATATGGAGTGGTCCTGGTTTTCACAATCCACATCAGCCTACAAATTTTGATTATTAGTGATGATTCAAAGCTCCTGCCCTGGTCAGTATGGAGGTGAGTTGGAGCTCCAAACCTAGAGATGAATTCATTTACCAATACACGAGCAATTGTGGCAGTCTCCATATCAGGTATAGGAAATGCTTCTGTCCACTTTGTGAAATAATCACCAACAACTAACACATACTTGTTTTGGCGTGGGGTTATGGATAAGGAACCCAATATGTCCATAGCAACACGATCCATAGGTGCTGTTGCTGTGGGATTTGAAGCGGAGCATGTCGCTGCTTAGGAGGTGCTTTAGTGGACCCACAAATCCACACCATTCTTCCACGTCATGACATTGTCCAACCCAATAAAACCTGGCCCGAACCTTTTCCAAGACCTTGCCAACTCCTAAGTGCCTCCCAGAGAGAGAATCATGAAGCTCAGAGAGGACACTTAGCACTGTACTGGGTCGTATAACAAGCTGAAGGCATTTATTTACTCCACCACCCCCTGCATCCCCCCACCACCTATACAGAACTCCTCTTTTCACCTCTAAATATTTCTTTTGAGCCCGTAAACTTTTTAGCACATGGCTAGCACTTGGTGGACACTGGTTGGGTCGTGCATTAGGGTGCTCTACCCAATCGATGACTTGTTTTTGTTTTATATCTTCATCAGTGTCTTGCAACTCACGAATCTGGGATTCTGTCAAGCATGGTAACCAGTTGCTGTTTGGTACAGATGTTGTACTGCTGACATTAACATCCACCAGCTGGCCAGGTAACCGCGACAATGCATCTGCATTAGTGTGCTTTTTTCCTGGGCGAGGCTGAACCTTGAGGTCATTCTCTGCAAGAGACTCTGGCCACCGTGCCACCTGCCCTTCCGGTTCTTTGAATGATTAGAGCCACCGCAGTGCACTGTGGTCTGTTCGCACCGTGAAAGGTCTTCCAAGAAGATATGGACAGAATTGGCCCACAGCCTACACAAATGCCAGCATTTCCTTTCGGGTGGCACAGTATTTCTTTTCTGCTTTAGTCAATACTCTACTTGCATATGAGATAACATTTTCAGAATCATTAATGCATTGTGACAGTACTACTCCAACACCATCATCACTAGCATCACAATCAACAATAAATTCAAATTCAAAATGAGAGTAGGCCTAAACAGGGGCTGTTGTGAGCATACCCTTTAAAGAGCAACCTGACACTCCTTCGACCACATCCATGGCTTACCCTTTTCCAGTAGATGGTTGAGTGAGGCTGCAATGCCAGCAAAGCCTGTCACGAATCGCCGGTAGTATGAGACGAGACCCAGGAACTGTCTCAGTTCTTTCTGTAAAGCAGGGGTAGGCCAGTTCAGTATACAGTCAACCTTTTGCGGGTTTGTTTGAACACCCTCACTGGATACTACGTAACCCAAGTAGCTGACTTTCTTCCGCAACAGTCTGCATTTCTTTGGTTTCAGCTTCGTTCCTGCCTGCTTTAGCCTCCCAAGCACTTCTGCCAATTTTGTGACATGCTCCTTGACGGATCTGCTATACATGATAATACCGTCAAGATATACCAGACAGGATGACCAATGTAAACCAGTAAGCACAAGCTCCATCAGTCGCTGAAAAGTGCTAGGTGCATTGCACAGACCGAAGGGCATTACACAAAATTGGTACAACCCAAATGGTGTAGAGAAGCCGTTTTCTCTCGGTCTTCTGCAGCAACTCCCACCTGCCAATAACCGCTTGCAAGGTCCAGTGTTGAGAACCAGCATGCTCCATGCAGTGCATCCAGGGATTCATCAATTCTTGAGATGGGGTGAGCATCCTTCCTGGTGACTGAATTAAGCTGACGAAAGTCAGCACAAAATCTAGTGGACCCATCTTTTTTTGTCACCAAAACAATAGGTGATGCCCATGGGCCATTAGCAGGTTCAATAATGTCATTCTCAAGCATGCTGTCAAGTAATTTTTTTACCTCCTGGCGGCGATGAAAGGGTAGCCTGCGGGGGCCCTGCTTAATTGGTTTAGAGTTCTGGGTGTCAATGCTGTGTTGAACCATGTCAGTTCGTCCGATGTCAGTGTCAGATAGTGAAATGACATCAGAGAACCGGTGCAGAAGTTCCCTCAACTCTTCTCTCTCCCCTGGCGCAATGTCTTCAGCATCACAACTAGACTGTTAATTATATTGCCCAGGTTCTCCTGCGACCTCGCACCTGCATTTGTCACTGGAGCATTGATCACACACACACACTAGTGCTCATCAACAATCTGAAATTTTCCAACCTTTTTTCCCTTGTGGATCTTAACTGCTGTTGGGTTAGGATTCATAACCTGTGCAATCGTAACACCTGTCTTGTTTCGTGAGATTGAATGGGTCACAGCAAGCCTACGGCGTTGGACTCCGGTTCCAGCAGTCCACAAAACCCGTCTGAGATATTCTTGTGTCTAGTCAGTCTGACTGGAATCAACATCTCACGTTGTTTTGGTATGCATATGTCTTCCATTATTTCAACACCACATGTACATGCTACATTTACAGGCTGGTATTGTCCCACCAGTGTAGGAGCACTCCCATCAGCAGTTACCACACCATGAGATGCATCATGCAACTTACTATCACCTGCAGGCTTGATCGCTTCCCACATGTGAGCGCTGAGTAACGTCACTGCAGAGCCCGTGTCGAGCAACATAACCATCTCACGCCCTTCAATCTGGCCTGTCATCCATGTAGCGGAGCTCGTTTTGATGCTACCCACCATAGCTTGCTGTCTTTCGGTTTTTACATGCGAGGTCTGTGCTAGACCTGTCCCACCGACCTGCTCCAGTTTAAAGGATGCTTTACCTATTTAAGGACCATTCCGCTTGTACATGACCTTTTTCGTTGCAATGCCAGCAAATAATATCACAATTCCTGTGAGCGACTTTACTGGGCTGCTCAACCCTCCTTGGCTCCTCTACGGGTTCCTTTATTAGAGTTGTTACTTCCTCCACTAGCCTTTCTACCTGTCTCATTAGGCGGTGAAGCGTATCTTCCCAACCAGTCGGCACATGTATAACTGCAGCTGCCAAAGGTTCCTCGGCATTCCTCACCGTTGCAGCCGTTTATGGGCCACCTTCACAGCTTCCAGCCTACGCGCAGTAGCCACAGCTTCACTGACGGTCTTGGGCATGTCTTTCATCAACTGGACTTGGACCAACGAGGATGAAATCCCTTGGATAAACTGGTTACTAGTTAACATTTCGTGCTGTTCATTAGACCACGTTGGAAATGCTCTCCCTGCCAGCACACGCAATTCACCGGCAAACTCCACTAAGGACTCACCGCGCTGTTGCATCCGCATTTGAAATTTCGCCTGCCATTCCATTTCCGTGCCTTCATGACCATAGCGGCTTTGCAGACAGTCTCGCACAGCTTTGTAGTCTGCAGACTCAGACAAATCATTTTGCACTACTAACCTCAACGGTTCGTCATCCAGCAATGGTAGGAGTTCTTTTACCATCACCTTTGTAATATCTTAACTAGGCCGGCACGCTTACACGTGTCGCGGCAGGGCCGCGACAGCCCACATGGAAGGTCAGCCACCAGGAGGTACAAAATGTCTGCTTACACACATGCAACACATACAATATATACAACCGAACATGACGTCACAACACACCAACACAAATCATCCAATGGGAATCGACCACGTGTGACCCTTGTGGTTGACCTTTCGAGGATCCGTCATGGGCGTGGTCCTGATATACCACCTTCCTCCCCACTTAAAATTTCACTCCTCTTCTGCAGTTCTGGGCTCAACATCTTTCCTCTGCTCAGTCATCTGTCCTCTAGCTCCCTCTCTCCAATAGCAGTAGGAAAACTATCCTCTCCCTGGTAGACTCTCCTCCCTCCTATGGACAGTCACTCCTCTCAGTAGACTGGTAGAGACTCCTATGGACAGTCACTCCTCTCTCTTAGTGGATACTTCTCTCTCTCTCAGAGGAGACTCCTCTCTCTCAGTGGAGACTCCTCTCTCTCAGTGGAGACTCAGTGGAGACTCCTCTCTCAGTGGAGACTCCTCTCTCTCTCAGTGGCAGGACTCTCTCCTCCCCGGTGGCGGGACAGTGGGGACTCCTCTCTCTTAGTGGAGACTCCTCACTCTCAGTGGAGACTCCTCTCTCTCAGTGGAGACTCCTCTCTCTCAGTGGAGACTCCTCTCTCTCAGTGGAGACTCCTCTCTCTCAGTGGAGACTCCTCTCTCTCTCTCAGTGGCAGGACTCTCTCCTCCCTGGTGACAGGATAGTGGAGACTCCTCTCTCTCTCTGTGGCAGAACTCTCTCCTCCCCGGTGGCAGGACTCTCTTCTCCCTGGTGGCAGGACTCTCTCCTCCCCGGTGCAGGACTCTCTCCTCCACGGTGGCAGGACTCTCTCCTCCCCGGTGGCAGGACTCTCTCCTCCCCGGTGGCAGGGCTCTCCTCCCCGGTGGCAGGACTCTCTTCTCCCGGTGGCAAGATTATTTCCTCCCCGGTGGCAGGACTCTCCTCTCCCAGGTGGCAGGATTGCTGACTGGGGCCATCACCATGGCTAACTGTGGCCTACACTCCCTCAGTCGCGTACCTCCCCGGCGGTAGGACTCTCTCCTACCCGGTGGCAGGTACGCTCACTCCTCCCCTGCAGCAGGCACTCTGTCCTCCCCGGCGGCAGGTACGCTCAGTCCTCCCCGGTTGTAGGCACATACGGTCCTCCCTGGAGGTAGACTAACCTTTCTCCCGCAGCGGTAGTGACCCTCTTGTGGGGCGGCGCCTGGTGAGACACTTGTCCTCCCCTCGAAGAGCTGGGGTCCGACCCTCCTCTCTCCAAAGGGCTTCCTCTCGTGTGGTGGGGCTACTACCTCTCCTGCCGTTTACCCTCGTCGCCAATGTAATAACTTGAACTGGCCGTCACCATACACGTGTCGCGGCAGGGCCGCGACAGCCCACACGGAAGGTCAGCCACCAGGAGGTACAAAATGTCTGCTTACACACATGCAACACATACAATATATACAACCGAACATGACGTCACAACACACCAACACAAATCATCCAATGGGAATCGGCCACGTGTGACCCTTGTGGTTGACCTTTCGAGGATCCGTCATGGGCGTGGTCCTGATATACCACAACCTTGTCAGGTACTTTCACCTCCTGGACGTACCGCTCGAAGCGCGTGACCCAAAGGTTCCAGTCTCCCTTTTCAGAAAACTTCACCGGAGGCCGAGCGCTCATTTGGACCATTATTGCTGCCTCCATGAAAAGTCTCCACTCCTGACACCAATGTGACGACGTTCAGAACTTAGCAAAGAAGTGTAATATACATACAAAATATACACCATAAATACTCAATAAAAGGAATGTTCTAGATCTTAGTAAAGGGTGCACATGATACTGTTACATTACCACTCTTCCGCAAACATTCCCCGACTTGTTGTGCATTTCCCCTGAACAGATAATCCTGTGAGTCATGCGCTAGGTGACGCATGGAAAATATCTTTGCATCATGCCAACGGGACATGTAGCTGTGCCTGTATGAGCAATCGCACCCTCCCTATACTAATCTGTCTTACTGGATGTAATCTGTATTACCATACCCTCCGAATTAAAGACCACATCGGCACACCGCAGCTTCAATAATTCATCACGCCTTAGGAAACCCGCAAATGCCACAAAACAGATTGCCAGTAAGTGGACCTCTGTAAAGGAAGGGGAGAGCCCCACTGCTTCTACCATAGCCAATAACATTTGTGGTGTAACAGGTTCCTTACACTTTTTGGGGTTAGCTAATTCCCGCCTAAGGCCACCCAAAGAGGCTTGCACTATGGGAGACCCTGCAATGAATGTCAAACCAGCCATCTGATGCAGCCATGAAACAGCATGCACTACCTCCTCTACAGCTGATTTTGACTGAATGGACTCACTCAGGTGCGGGCGTTGCTAAGGCGATCAGCGATATCTTCACAGAAGCGGTATTGATTTTTATTGTCGCGACGTTTGAAGATATAAGGGTCACGGTGCACGCCCTTCTCCAGTTTGAGCGCGGTATTCTCCTGTCCCTTCCGGAGCCGCCTGACTTCCTCCAACAGGATGGCAAACTGGTCGCTGGTGACCCCCACTTCTACGGATCCTTTTCCGGAGCTTTCCCCCCTAGCTGTGTCCTTGTGGTCTGGTGAACTCTCTCGAGACAATTAGAATGAAGTTTACAGAACGTTCACTGGCAACGTAGACTGATATAACCTTGTATACCTCTACCGCCACGTGGTCACATCACGTGCTGTACAACCAATCACATACGGAGGGAGCATAGTTTCTGTCTAATTCACTACGTTCAACCGACAGAAACGTGTATTCTCCACAGACCACCACCTCTATCCCCACAGACCACCACATCTATCCCTACAGACCACAACCACTATCCCTACGGACCACCAACTCTATCCGCACAGACCACCACCTCTATCCCTACAGACCACTACCTCAGTCCCTACAAACCACCACCTCTATCCCTATAGACCATCACCTACCTCTATCCCCACAGACCACCACCTCTATCCCTACAGACCTCCACCTCTATCCCTACAGACCACCACCTCTATCCCCACAGACCACCACCTCTATCCCCAGAGACCACCACCTCTATCCCCACAGACCACCACCTCTATCTCCAGAGACCACCACCTCTATCCCGACAGCCAACCACCTCTATCCCTACCACCACCACCTCTATCCCTACCAACACCACCCCTATCCCTACAGCTTTTCCCACGAACCACCACCTCTATCCCTTCAGACCACCTCCTCTATCCTACAGACCACCACCTCTATCCCTACAGACCACCACCTCTATCTCTACAGACCACCACCTCTATCCCTGCAGACCACCACCTCTATCCCCACAGACCATTACCTCTATCCCTACAGACCACCACCTCTATCCCAACAGATCAACACCTCTATCCCTACAGACCACAACAGAAAGTGGTCTGTAGGGATAGAGGTGGTGATCTGTTGGGATAGAGGTGGTGGTCTGTAGGAATAGAGGTCTCTATCCCTACAGACCACCGCCTTTATACCTACAGAACACCACCTCTATCCCTATAGACTACTGGGGTAAACAATAGCATGTTGCAACGTGTTGCTGAACGTATTTAATTCTTTCAGTTCATGTAGCACATAGACTACAGTGGCATGCTGGAACAAGGATACTGTAGCATAAGCCTTAAAGCTAGGGGACAAAAAATTAAAGAATTAAATACGTGAAATTCAATTTTATCATGCATGATCTATGTACTAACTATTTGACGCGAGAAGTGTTTGAAGTAAGATCGTATGGCTCAAACTGGAAAACTAGCACCTCCACTGTTCCCTGTGGTGACCATCCTTCCTATCTGCAACAGATCCATTTTGGAGAAGTGCAGAAATACCTTCATACGTAGTACAGCGTGATCCTCTATTGGCTATCCCTTTGAAGCACACCAAATACAGGGAGTTCAGGGTTCGCTCACACGACTACGTTTTTTCCCTGCACTGGCTGCTAGTTGTTGATATGTGGAATCATATTGTACCTACACTAGGCCAGTGTACTCTAAGCCTGCCTTCATAATAGACATGTTGGTGAGGAGCTGTACCTCTTGAAAGGCGTCTTTGTGTTAAGATGCTAGCGTACACTGCAAAACACTGGACCAGGTGTTCACATCCATCACCTGGCATCTCCATGGCATCAAGCGCATTGTGTTCTCTGCCCCATCCTCACCCTTCTGGGTTCAGTCTTCCGGCATAGTTCACATAAGTCCAGAAACTCGCATCGCCATATCAACTTGGCAGTTTACTTCTGGATTGGGGTCATACCCTCCTCGACATGAATCCCTTGCTCAGCCACGCTACATGGGTAGGTTTGTTCATCAACCATGCTTTTTCTACCACTGGTTCCCCCCCCCCCCCCCCTTCTGTTTGCTTGGTACTGCCGATTTATGAATGAGCTCACCCCCGCGCCTCATTTGATGGTATAGAAAACAAAACCTGTAATATGCAACATTAACAGTAAACATGTACATATTACATGTGTTATTTAACACCACAACTGACACTAGTGACATCAAAATCTGTGTGTATTTGTGTGTGCATTGTGTGTGTATGCAACATTATTGTACTAAGCCACCCTGTTGATGTCTGCCATTAATGAGGACCCACCCTTCTTTCCCAAACCCCAATTTGTGTTCATTTTCACACCTGTGGTAATCCTGTCCACACACATCTGTGTTAGAGACACTCTTGGTACAATGGCCTTCTCTTTATAGAATGGAAAGACCCCACTGATGGCAGCATCAGAATATGGCCATTTGGATTGTGTGAAACTGCTGTTGGATGGGGGTGCCAAGCTCAATCACCATGATGAGGTGGGTACAGTTCAGGGACAGATACAGGGCATTTGGACATGCATGTGTGGTTATAGTATGGGGGAGAATCCTCCTAGTGGTATGGAGGAGAATCCCAATGGTGGAACTTCTCCACCATCACCTCCCCCACCTCTGTCATCAGTGGTGAAGGGTATATAAAGTGCGGGGGTATGGTGGGGTGCCGTAAGGTCCCCAATAGGGGTCTGGAACACCGACCCAGGAGGAACGTTTTTTGGATAGAAAAATCTCCAAAAACTATGAAATTACACTTTTCAAGTCCTAATGGGGGAGTCAACCTGCACCCCTTCAGTCATGCACTCCATGTTTGTATAGTATAGGAGATTGCATTGAAATACAAATAGCAGTACACAATACACCAGTAATGAACAAGCTAGGTAAGCTAGCCGAAGTCATGCGCACGCACGAGGCCAATTAGGACTGTCAGAAATTTGAAATTCGATTTTAATAAAGGAGGAGGAGGAGGAGGAGGAGGAGGAGGAGGAGGAGGAGGAGGAGGACGAGGAGAGCCTACATCAATATTGTCCAGTTCAGGAAACGCTCGACTTATGGCAGTAACTGGACATGAGGGTATAATCTTTCTAACTCTTCTGCCCAATCGGATCCTGAAAGTCCACCATGGATATGCTGTATGACTATATGACCTACAGGCATACATGCATGTGTACATGCATGTGCATGTATGTTGATTAACTAATAAGATAGTTGCAAATGAAGTTCACATAACACACTCTCCCTTTACCTATTGGGAATAGGAAGATGTATAGGATCTTCTCTTGTCGCCATCACACATACATGTACCAAGGCGATGCACGAAGTTAGTGGATTGAGGCATGCTCCAACAAACTCAGGGTGATCTGTGATGCACTGGAGACCTTCCACATCACTAATAAGGTGCCTTGTGTGCACCAGTTCCCTACAACAGTGTTTGGTCAGGAGAGCAGCACACTAGGTACACGGGCACCAAGCTGTGCTATCAACACGCACATGTGCAGCAAAGTCAGCTTGTAATTCACTGTCAGTGTCACTATCACTTTCGCTAGAGATGTCAGGCTCATCACTTGCTGGCTCAAAATGGTATGGTAGTAGACCCAAAGGCTCGCTCTCTGTGGCCTCCACATATGAATTGTTCATCATATTGGGAACCAGTGATGTCACAAGGTCCTAAACTTTAATTCATCATGGCCCCCATATCAATCAACTTTGAGCCAATGTATCTGAAGATCTGAGCATTTTGATGAGCTAAAATATATAATTTACATACAACCAGATTAATACTTCATATTAAAAAAAGTTATGGCTCTTCCTCTTTAAAACACAAGTACCAGAGACACACGCACACGTACACACAAATTTGTCCTGTTTCATAGCTCCTTTCATGTGTGTGTCACATGGTCCTGTATCTTCACTATAGAGAAGGTGTGGCCGAGTTAGCTGGGCTGAAAGCAACCCTTCTTTTTAGGTAGGATTTACGCTCTGCACACACAGATGTATCAACCCCCCCACCATGCTTTAATTTTTTTATTTGCATGTCACACCTCCTTGCAGATAGATGTAAACACTCATATAAACACACATACATGTACATGAATAGACCTGAGGACTACATGCATCTCATAGCCTCCACTACATGTCTCATATTCTCCCCTAAATGCCCGCTCTCCTAGTCCACAATTTACAGTAGCAGACGGGAGGACGGTGGGAGGGGGGGGGAGTGGGGGCACAATAGGCCCATGCCCTCTAGCTTAAAATATATAGCATTCATTTTTAAATGATGAAACTCCACAATGTACATGTAGGAGACGGCCCTAGCTCTCTCCCCTTAAAATAGATTGTATTCATTGAGATGACATTTTGAAAATTTTAATGATGGAACTCCACTTTTGTATAGGCGTATTGGGAGGAGCCTCAGAACCTGATAGGGAAGCTTAGAGCGCTAGTGGGGTGGGACCACACCCACACCTTCACATTCTGAATCTGCCACCGCTACATGCTTGTGTCTCATAGCTTCCACTACATGCTCATGTGACCATGCCCTTCACTATGTGCTCAAGTTCAGAGTGGGGGGAGGCATAGTCAAATTAAAGCCACACCTGGGCTGAAATGCACAGATGGGTTGCTTTTGGTTTTAACTCAACGACACCTCCCTCTCTGAACTTATAGTGAAGGAAGAGAATGGGACATGAGTGTGTAGTCGTGGATGGACCATGTAGTGGACACTAGGAGACTTGGGCATGTACTGGAGCCTATATGATACAAGCATCATGTAGACTGCTATGAAACAAATCCATGTCGTCGAGGCTATTAGACAGGACCATGTAGTGAAAGGCATGAGACCAGGGCATGTGATGAAGGCTATGAGACACAACCATGTAGAGAAGGCTGTACGACACATCTACTAATGTATGTGTGTGTGTCTGTGTGTGTGTGTGTGTGTGTGTGTGTTCGTGTGTGTTCATGTGTGTGTGTAATTCTATGACAAACAGTACAGAAAGTTCTTTGTGTGCTGAGCGTAAAAAGATGGGTTGCTTTTAACCCCAGGGGTGGTTTGAACTCAACCACACCTCCACCCTCTCTGAACTTATAGTGAAGGAAGGGAATGGGACATGAGCATGTAGTGGAGGCTATGAGACACAAAAATGTAGCAGACGCTATAATAGAGTACCATGTACTGGAGGTTATGAGACACACACATGTAAGGAGCTATGAACAGAACAATGTAGTGTGTGTGTGTGTTGAATATGTGTGTGTGTGTTTGTGTGTGTGTTTGTGTTTGTGTGCGTGTATTTTTTACATGCAGCTTCAAGGGTTGTGACGTGTAAATGAAATTAAAAAATGGTGCATCTGTACCTTCAGAGAGTAAATCACAACAACAGCTGTTCCGCTCAGCTGTAGTTTTTACTCAACTGCACCTCCCCCCTCTCTAAACGTATGATAAAGGAAAGGCGCATGCAGTGGAGGCTATGAGTTACAACAACGTATGAGACAGAGAGGCTATGAGACACAAGCATCTATATTAAAGCAGTACGCTGTATAGACCTTATTCGACCGCAATATGAATATATAAATTCACACGCACATCCCAATATTGGTTCAATTACATCACGCGACAAGAAGTTCTCTACAGGCGAGTGAGTTCAGGAACTATCAGCGATCACTTTTCAAGGCCAAAAACGTTCATACAAGGTTGGTTCCGTTCTTTTCTATCGATTTGGTGATCCGCGTGGTGCGAGGTTATAGTTTGCCCGTTCCTGTACTGAAAACAATCTTGTAATCCATTTGGCCCTCCGTGTAAAGGGTAAAAAGGAACATCAGCGACAGAAATAAGCTCTCTATCATACCGTGGGTGTAATAGGACTGATTTGACTTCACCTCGTTTTTTGTCATTTATAACATAATCAAGACAAGACAATTTAACGACTTCCACTGTAAATCATTTTATGTTAAAACAGAACGTGCAACTGTTGCGCCAAGCAGGATCCACGTGTAGTGGTGTCTGGTGGGTGTATTGAGATATAAAGCATGTTAACACGGTGTAGGGTTGTTGAGATTCTGCGCCTCAATTGCGGAGTTTGAGCTGTCATTATTTACGCAGCCCTTGTGATATGTCTCGGAGAAAACACTTTTTGGGCCGGCCAAACATGTTTTGAAGTCTGTATGGGTCAGTGGTTACCCCTACCATACTAAGCTTCTCTTTATAGCGTAACGTTCCCACCGTATCTAGCAGCTTAAACGAATCCGACATATTCGTGTACTCATTAACGGCGACGCCTTTCCAGTATACACAAAAATATATTCATATTTGCGGTCGAATTAGGTCTATATTGAGGTCCTTAGGGGAAAACGTTAGGGTTTAGGGTTAGGGTGGGGCTGAAGGCCCGCTACGCAAATCAACTTTTCACCCCCTCTCCGAATCCGCCGTCGAATTGAACCTGTTCCTCCTTCCCGACACTCTTCATCGAAAGTTTAATTTATGCATCCCTCTCGGGTCGATGCCATCTTGGTGTAGGGCAGCGCCTTCGATACCACACTATCTCCCCTAGTGGGGGGCTATGAGACAGAGCCACACAGGCATGTAATGGAGGCTATAAGGCATGAAATTGTAATGGATGCTATAAGCCAGGATCATGTAGCGGAGGTTATATGACAACAGCAGGTAGTGGAGGCTATGAAACATAGGCATTGTCTGAAGGCAATGAGACAAAAGCATGTAGTGGAGGTTGAGATAGGACCATGTAGTGGAGGTTATAAGACACAAGCATGTGGGGTTATTTTATTTATGTGTGTGTGTGTGTGAGTGTGTGTATGTGTATTTGTATGTGTTTATGTGTGTATGTGTGTTTGTGTGGTTACAATAACATATCTGCAAGGGGGTGTATCATGCGGATGAAATGAAAAATGGTGAGATATGCTGGTTGGTTAATATCGGTGCGTGCAGAGCGTAAACTTTTCAGCCCATGTACTTGACCCCGCCTCCCATATGCACCGATTTATCTCTCATGGATCTGATGTACTGTTGTAACATTGCACATCGATAAATGGGCACACAATGAGTGCCTCAACCGACAGGCACACGATTTCTAAATGATACTGTGAACGCACGTATTCACTACTGCTATACATGTAGTCATGTACATACCGTGCTGCGTAAGACGATGCAGCTAGCAGCTGAATCCTGCCAAGTCACGTCCCAGGCCAGTTCTAACTCTAAAAGATTTGCCCCAGTACCTAATTATAAATGCATGGATGGTCTGAGAACGTCTGGCTAGGCCGTTTTTGAAAGGAAAAAAAAGAAGTGGGCACTTTCGAATTTTGATTATTTTTCTACAATGTGCAGACAGTGACAGGCTTACTTACTTCTACAGCATGTTTTACAAATTCCAGTAGTTATTACAACAATGTTCATGGAAACCAAAATGTCATTGTATGTGCATTAATATTAATGGTGATATACAGAGATATTAAAAATGCATGCAGAGCTGCTACGGGCCTCTGGTATAGTAAATAATATAATATGATGGCAAAACATGGATTAGCAGTTTATTCACACTTCATGCTTGATGCCTTTTCACCAGTCCTGTACTTCTAATTTTGTTTAAGCAAGCTATGCATCAGCCAACCGTAACAAAAATCATGTGACTATGTATTGATAAAATGCACATGGAAGTATGGTTTTGTGGTTCATGAAATCATACAAACATAGAATCTCTACAAACACAACTTTGGTATTGACAAGTTGCCAGACCCTACTCTATGCAGGGTACCCAGATTACTTCTCTACCGTACATGTACATGTTACCGTACATGTACATGTAAATGTGTTGTGTCTTAACTGTAGGTGTTACAGGATGCAGTTAGAAATTCCAGAGCAGATGAAGTGATAATGAGACTTTATCAGATTACAACAAAAGATGAGGTGAGGATTTGTTTTCACAGAAATGGTGGAAACATGGTTTATTTCGCTACATTGTCCAGTTCTTGTATGGGTTTATTGCATTTTCTATTTCACAAATTACATTGTCTATATACACTTATAAAATATACTTCTGTGTAGCAGCTGGTGTGTATGGAGAGTACTTCTATGTAGGAGGGCACATAACCAATCACAGTAGAGCAATATATGATAGATATACATGTAAGTGGTACATTTGTACCACCTGACATGTACACTATGAATGTTATTGTGCTACATGCCATTTACCACCATGCACCCACCTTAGACCCCAGAAAAGATGCTTCTTCAGGCTGCAGGAGGTGGCAGGGTTGAAGAAATCATTGCACTGCTTGATGCTGGGGTGAACATTGATGCTACTGATGAGGTGAGACTGTTTACAACACCTTGCATTTTTAGCCCCTCTACTTTATAAAGGAAACTAAAATCTTTGAATTGTCCAAAACTGACCATATGAGGTCCTTGTATTACATGCATATGAGGTCTTTTTATGTGGTCGCAAATGTTCTTGCTGCTAAGTGTGGGGGATTCCAATCAGTACAAAGAACTAGATGATGTTGTGTTTAAGAGCTTGGTAGACATGTACATGCAAACATGTACATGCAAACTTTGATTTTAGAGGCCCCAAAAAATTACCACAACCTACTGTAGTTATTTTGGTGGCCCAAACAAATTACAAAGAACTAGTTGATGTTGTGTTTAATATCAATATGCCCCACCTTGTGCCAATACCAATATGCCCCACAAAGTACCAATACCAGTATGCCCCCACCTAGTGCCAATACCAGTATGTCCCACCTAGTGCCAATACCAGTATGCCCCACCTAGTGCCAATACTAGTATGCCCCCACCTAGTGCCAATACCAGTATGCCCCACCTAGTGCCAATACCAGTATGTCCCACTAGTGCCAAGCCCCCACCTAGTGCCAATACCAGTATGCCCCACCTAGTGCCAATACCAGTATGTCCCACCTAGTGCCAAACCAATATGCCCCACCTAGTGCCAATACCAGTATGCCCCCACCTAGTGCCAATACCAGTATGCCCCACCTAGTTCCTATACCAGTGTGCCCCACCTAGTACCAATACCAGTATGTCCCACCTAATGCCAATACCAGTATGCCCCACCTAGTACCAGTACCAGCATGTCCCACCTAGTGCCAATACCAGTATGCCCCCACCTAGTTCCTATACCAGTATGCCCCACCTAGTGCCAATACCAGTATGCCCCACCTACAGTATGCCCCCACCTAGTGCCAATACCAGTATGCCCCACCTAGTGCCAATACCAGTATGCCCCACTAAGTGCCCATACCAGTATGACCACCTAGTGCCAATACCAGTATGCCCCACCTAGTGTCTATACCAGTATGCCCCCACCTAGTGCCAATACCAGTATGCCCCCATCTTGTGCTGATACACCACCAGTTGACTTGTGATTTCTTTCAGACTTGTGGTCGGCTTCGCTGGCCCCATACGTGGGCCAGCAATAGTGTGTGATGGGTGGGCAGTAAGGATGACCACCCTCCTCTCCAGACCTTATTTGCACATTTGAATATAATCTGTAATAATGATTCCAGGGTACACGCTGTAATGTGACGTTCTCCTTACAGGATGGCCAGACCCCACTGATCCTTGCCTCATATCAAGGCCATGTTGAATGTGTGAAAATATTGTTGGAAAGGGGTGCCCTGGCCAACCATCAGGATGAAGTGAGTGCAGTTCTGTATGTTATTTGCATTTGTAAAGAGGTGGTGGAACTGAGTGTGTAGTGGTGCAGAGTATGGATACTAGTGTGGACGTAATAGTGATGATGTAACTTCCATAGGGTGGGACTGCTAATGTACATGTAATCTCCATAGGGTAATGCTGGAGATATAACCTTCATGGGATGGGGACAGTGGTAATAGTGATTATATATATATGTAACCTCCATTTGATTGGGACAGTGTAATAGTGATGAAACCTTCATAGATTGGGGACAGTGACAGTTATAATTGTGATGATGTACAATGTAACCTAATGGTGATTATGTATCCTCCATTTGATGGGGACAATGTAATAGTGATGAAACCTTTATCGTAGTCATTGTGATGATGTCATCTCCATAGGATGGGTACACAGCATTGCACAGAGCAGCAAGATATGGAAAAGTTGGTTGTGTGAAAGTTCTGCTGTCCGCACCTGGGATTGATGTAAACATACAAAACTCAAATGGTAACATACCACTGAAGTTGGCTACTAAGTATGAAGTACTCACAATGCTCCAGAAGTATAGCACAAGTTGTGGGGACTACCCTATCCATTCATTTGGTAAAGCCATTCTTTGTGGGGACACTGGATCAGGAAAGACCACATTGGCTCAGGTGATCACTATATATGTATTATGCCTATTTAGTGATGGAAATATTAATATGTTGAATCCTTATGATACATTATTTGTATTCAATTTAATTTTGACCTTGATATCAAACCATGCAGTGTTTATCACTGATGTCTACAATGAAGGTTATGTTTTTATTCACATTGGTGTATCATTATGAGGTGTGACAGAACAAAGCACAAAAGCTTTTGGCCAACCAAAGATTTACCAAATGTACATGTGTATCATTATGTCTGCTTACAGGCAGATGACATTATACTGAATTATAAAACTCATGATCAATTAACCCATCACCTGCGACAGGCACATTTTTGTACCCATAATTAGAACTTGAGCTATGCAGAGGGCACTTTTATGTGATGAGCGGGGATACATGTACGATAAATAACTTTTATCGGAGCGATACATGAAATGTCAAACAAAAGAAAATGCTGCTTTCCGACACTCTTCCAATACAAGTGATTTTGAGTGCGGTAGCTATGTTAAGGAGAATGAGGGTTGTGAGGTGTAAGAGATTGTGTGCGCTTACCTGATGTGGGCATCATAATCAATGGTCAGGCTTCAACTGATGAAACTGCAGCCATGGAATTTCAGTATGGAGATGGGGTCTGTGGAGGCCCAGGAATATGTGGACCATAGAATTGAGGAAGCACACTGCATGTACACTGTACCTCACCACAAGCTTGCTGACCCTGTGCATCACAATCCTACTACATGCCTACTACTTCTGCTTCCCTCACACCACAAGCCTGCTGCTCCCTTAGCCACAAGCCTGTTGCTTCCTCACACCACAAGCCTGCTGCTCCCTTAGCCACAAGCCTCTTGCTTCCTCACACCACAAGCCTGCTGCTCCCTTAGCCACAAGCCTGTTGCTTCCTCACACCACAAGCCTGCTGCTACCACAAGCCTGCTGCTTCCTTAGCCACAAGCCTATACTGCCTCTTTAGGCCACAAGCCTACTGCTCCCTCATGCCACAAGCCTGCTGCTCCCTTTAACTATGCTTCACATCGTTTTCTCCTACCTCTATCTGTAAATCTTACCTCTTTCTGTAAATTGACAAAGCTTCAGCTCTAAGTTGTTACCCAAGCAGCTGGCAGGGAAAGTACTTAGCGAAGCTGTAAAGCTGCGTCCTCAAAAAGTCTTCTAAGCAGCCATATACCTAATAGTAGATGCATGTAGACGCATTAAAAATCTAAAGTGAGAACTTACCGAACAAACAGATGAGTTCAGAATGCCAGCATAGAGTATCCATTTTAAATGACACACACTCGAACACACCATCAGCCCAAATCACCAACAGATGATAGAATAGACACTATTTGACAGCAATTGATAAAATAAGGACCATCGGATGTGTATCAACCTAGAAAATCCTGCAAGTGGTCCAATTTGATAATGGTAATGAAATGAATTAATGAGATTTGTAAGTGTAATGATGGGGTGACCCAATATTACCCCCAACCCGTCCTATGCACTGTTGTGTTAACATCATACAAAGTATATGGCTTCTGCTAAGCATTTGGTACCATATTTTATGGAATATCACAATTTATTCATGAAATTCGCGCACTTCTTAACTTCTTTTGTCTGGTTTTAAATTCATCACACTGATATATTTGGAGCTATTCATACACTAATAGCTACAACCAATTGTACGATGTATATTTTAAACTAACACGGTACGCACTTTCTTAATGGCAAGCGTTGAGACTAGTTTATTTGAATTTGCCTACTAACGTTTGCCTAACTAGAGTCACTATCATATCTAAATTGAGCTTCCTTAGGCAAATAAACCTAACATACAACTGGTACATATAACATACCAGCAAATATTGTTACATCGGTTTGTTTCTATTCATTTATACTTCCAGTGTAACACCATGATCCAATTGGTTGTGTAAATATGTATACAAATGCATGATACTGTATGTTGGTATCGCTTATGTTCATATGCGACGACATACTGATCACTGTACATTTGAGTCTGGGCACAAAAAACTTCTTCACGCTTTGCTTCCCCAAGTCATTAACAAAAAATTTCAATAAACTAAATAATTGATGACTGTATCATTGGGATGTAAACACTCTTTGAAGTTTATCACCTCTCAACATAGTGCAGCACCTTTCCTTTATAGAAAAATAAATTTCACATTACATTTCTTTAGTTGCAACATTTTACAGTTGTTATTATTTTACATTTGCTATGTAATTGTGCCTTCTTTATAGGCTATCAACTACTGTTCCAGGTCAGGAATTCATAAGGTGAGTTATTTCCCTATTCTGTTCCTAACCCTCCGATATGCTAGCTACTATTAGCTACAGCTCTATTGCCCATACACTGTACGTTGAAATTGAAAACGGTGTTCATATATGTTTTTAATCCTTGTAACCTCTAAATAAAGGCACCCAGTATCCAATTACAAGAATCCATTAGATTTTTTTATTTACTGAGCTATGTTTATGTCCAGCAGTTTTTTTTTCCAAAAGGGCTTCTCAATAGTTTATCGTCAGCTGGTACTTGAGGTACTGTGACTTCAATGTAGCTTGGATTTGTGGGAGTTCTTTGTGGCTCCCTCTGGTGGATACTGGTTTACTTCCTGCCTGGTGCTTAGTGATGAATGTATATACTGACTCAGCTAGTAGCCTCATTACAGGTTCCACATCTGCCTCTGGTCACTGGTTGTCACACTCTAAGATGAGATAATTTCATCATAAAGTACAAAAGAAACATGGGTAAACTAGCAACAGATTGCTTACAGCTCTGATTCCTTTGGATGGTGCTTAGAGGCTTTCAAAAACTGCCCAAATGTTTTGATATAACAGCTAGTCATTAAACTTCCACCATATAAGAATTATCCAAGAGCTGACCTCTACAATATCCTTGCATCCACTCAGTCTTCTTATTTAGAATAAAGGTCCTGGACTAGTACAGAATCACCCACTCTAAGTAGTCTAGTGTCTTCCTCTTTCCTTCAGCTTGATGGCTCTCTGTATCTTCAATTTTTTTAATGTTCTTGTCTGCGATGGGTAACGTAACCATGGTTCCAATAATCAAAAAAAGTTTGAAATACAGGATCCTCTTTAGTAGTAGTCATAGAGTAGTAGTAGTATTGCTCCATTCCAGAACAGCCAGGATGGTAAGCTAAGTCGCTTCACAATTTTAACTGCAAATTCTACCATACCATTTTATTGACAATTGTACGGAGAGGAAAAAGTGTTAACAAAATCCCATGACCTTGAGAATGCTTGGAATTCCTGTGACATGAACTGAGGACTACCATCTGTGTGCACCACTACCGGAACGCCATGTCTTGTAAAGTGTTGCTTAATGGCATTACAGGCTCCAGTAATTATTCAAATTGGCATCATATAAAACAAGGTTGGTTTAGTATTTACCCTTGAAGAACACATGTAATGTAGTAGTCATTATCCTTACAATTCAATTAAGAGGGTGCCACACCAAACAACAACTTGTTAGCTAACCAAGCAGCTGGAATATACACCGCTTTATTGTTTGTTCAAATAAAGTTGAGAAGGCTTAGCATGGAATATCCCATGCAAAACTACTCACATTGTAATAGTTTCGACATTAGCTTTCATGTGAACTCGTTTCCATTCATCACTACTTCAGGACAAGATTAAACTGGACCCTACTTACTGCATGGCATTGGAATGTGGCTTATCCTTTATCAATACAAGTTATGCTTGTTTGGAATGGATAGTTCTGTTAGGTCTCTTTCACGGACAAAGACCCCATAATTTTCATCTTTGTCGTATTTACATGTACTAGAAGACAGGGCTGAGACAATGAGCACTTTATTTGAAGTAGCTCTTGTTCACGTACATTTTCCCAGAAATCCTCTGAACCACCCATGAAACTCATTTTTAAACAGTTCATTCAATGGATTTTATTTTGCTTTGGATGTTACGAGACATTTTCTTTGCATTACGCTAATGCTTTGAATATGGCAGAGGTCATATACATCGTTTTTTGTAAGAGGTATAAGAATCCTTCAATGCCATGCCAGGAGTACACTTTAAAATTGCTTCTTAGTTTTTCTGGCCTCAAAGAAGGCCATGTACTAAGGCATGGTGTTCACTTTGTTAACTATGTTCCATAGTGCTAAAGTTTGAAGTGAATAGATGGAAAGCCAGGGGGGAACATTGGCACTAAATCCATCTTAACTGTCAAGTTTTTATTCCAGGAAACACATGGTAATACATACTAACGTATTTGCTGCCATGGTCCTGAGAGCTGCTGCAGGGAATTTAGTCCGCCTTAGGGCTTTTACTGATAGGTATATGCACATGCACGTACAAGAAGTGAATCTGATCTACATGTATATATATATCACCAATGAATTGTGTACACTCAATGAATGGCTTCAGAGCATCAACATTTGTAATGTCCCCTTCTAAAGAAATTACAAGGTTTAACCACACACAAACATACATTACATACATACATTACATATATATATATACATACATACATACATGCATACATACATACATACATACATACATACATACATACATACATACATACATACATACATACATACATACATACATACATACATACATACATACATACATACATACATGCATACATACATACATACGTACGTACATGCATACATACATACATACATACATACATACATACATACATACATACATACATACATACATACATACATACATACATACATACATACATACGTACATACATACCTATATACATACATACATGCACACACATGCACACAGACTACATGTTTTGAGACTTTAGTTGCTGCTTGCCATACAAATGTATAGCTGATTATAAATCCCATGCTCAGTTATGCTTCTACAGAACGTGCAGTTGCAACTGCATTAGAATAACCTTTTAGAACACTAAGCAAATTGAATGTGTTCCAAATTCTTGACAAGTCTTGCCTGGTTTCTTTTCTACACACACACACTCACACACAAAACACACACACACACCACACACAAAACTATACACATACATACAAATGCATACGCACAAACTTGCATGCATAGATACTGTAGTGCCCCATGTCAAAGTTCAGCAGTAAAGATGATGGCAATACAGCAGCTTACACACACAAGGACACCTCAAATGTATATGTGCAAATGCACTGACACATATACTTCCCAGCCGTATGCTATATACATATCCTTCATTCCTGCATCTGTCAACTGGTTATTAGTTCCTTGCCAGATAAAGGTGCATAGGTGTAGGCACTCAAGGTGCTGTACCTTTCTTGTTGCACAACTCCAAACTCAGATTGAACTGAACCCATGGTGGTATCTAGTAATCACAACACATCTAACCGAAGGGAGGATCAAGTTAGAATTCCTCCTGTTCCATAATTGGCCTCAATGGATCCGCCTATACTACTGCAAGTACCTCAGCAAGTAACCACAGAATGAAGCGCAACTTCAGACAGGAGGACGGCACCTTCATGCAGTTTTGTCCTTGTCAGATTTGTCTGCCACACCAGGCAAGTACGGGGAAGGTTCACCCTGTTGAACAGCTTGTGATGATATCACTGGCGACAACGATGATGATGCAAATGTGAGTGGTGAAATGTGGTCAATAACAATACATTTGTACCACACATAAGAGGTTGTGCCAATTCCATCCACAACCGCACCTTCTTTCCATGTCTTGTCCTGGGATCATAAGCTAGAACATGTTCTCCAACCAAACACTGAATCTGGTTGCTTTTTTTCTGCCGAGCCTGGTGATCTTATCTACATGTACACTGGGTCTCAACAAATCCATTAAGGATAGCAGTCTTCGTCCCAAAAGCAATGTTCATGGGGCCCTCATTGATGGTTGCGTGCAGTATATTATGACAAGAGAGCAGGAAGCAGTCTTGAAGACTTGCCCAAACCGTTCTGCCAACCCATTGGAAGGGGTGGTATGGGGCTCACCAGATATGCTTGACTCTATTCTGCTCCAAGAACAAGGCAAATTCATCTGATACAAATTGAGGACCATTATCACTAACTAACCGGTCTGGAATACCATATATGACCCAAATAACTGTCTCAAGGCTTTAACATAGTCTGAACAGCTGTGGTTAATGACATAGGTATCACCCGTGGCCATTTATTATGAGCATCCACCACTATGTGAAACTTCCTGTTCAAAATTGTACCAGCGACATCCGCATGAATACCTTGCCACGAACATGTTGGCCATACCCAAGGATGCAGGGGTGCAACGCTTGGTGTATGTATACATGTGATTGATTACTAATGTGATTGGGCATCCTTTTACCAGATCCTCCAACTCATGCTCCAACCTCGGCCACCAAACATGAGCTCGAGCCAGCATCTTCATCTGCACTACTCAAGGTCGTCCTTATGCACCTCTGCCCCTCATAATGGAGCTGTGAAGGTATATTCACTCGAATTCCCCAGAATAAACAGCTACATTCGATTGACAGCGTATTTCTCCTAATCCAAAAAGGTTGCAACTCATTTGATACTAGTGAGGGCCACCCATCTTGCTCGTACTGGATTACCTTACTTAGCAAATGATCTCAAGTCGACACATTAATGTGTCAACTTGAACTTAAACAGCAAACACTGGTAAAGCTTCAATAAGGCTTCAATTACTAACACATTCAACTAATTGATATCTCGATCAGAGTGCATCACTTTTGGTAGGAGCAACCTCAACAGACCATCCACTTCTTAATTGTGTAGGTGAAACTCAACCTTGTAATTGTAAGCTACTTGTATAAGGGCCCATCTCTGCTATCTGACAGCATCAAATTCTGGAATGCCCTATTTAGGACCCAAAATGCACAACAATGGTTTGTGGGTGAATGTCTGGCCATATAGGTGAATGTGAAATTTCCAAATACCAAAAATCATTGAGGACCCATACACTCTAAGATACATGCCCAGGTCTCCCACATCTAAAGCACACAATCTTCTTATAGCGGCTAACACTGCTATTGCCGGAAATTTGCCTCGGTAGACCCTTTGCATGACCTTTTCTACCCTTCTTTCCTGAGGGTCTTCTACTTTCCCTATGGGGCATGTCAACTGTTCACATGAATTCTTCTTTTCTTAACATACCAAGCTGCAGACTCAATCCCCTGAACTATTTTGAACCCTTACTAATAGTAAATTTTTTGCTTCCATTAGTAGCTTTCTTTGCACTCTTCTAAGAAAGTGCCAAATGTGCGAGACGCCACTAGTCTTCTTAGTTCAGACAAAATTATGGTGATATAGGCTCACACTGTTGCTGGTCTCGTTTGTGGAAATGGGTCTTAGCTCAAACTGGCGGCCCAACGCATCAACCAACTTGGAAAATTTCTTATCTTTATGCTTTAAAGGGGCCAAGAAGTCGTGTAAAGTGGAGTGCATCTTGCTTCCTAACACTTAGGAAATTGGGAACCATTCTCTCCTCTTCTATTTTGTTGGCCACACCATGCCGTGACTCACGCTCAAGAGTGAACTCATCTAGCTTTTGGATGGTTACCATCATCCCACCTTCATGTCAAAGTTCAGCAGTAAAGTTACGATGGCAACACCACAAATTATACATATATGTGCAAGTGCACGGACACACACTACCCAGCCCTAAGCTACAGTTCTAATATTATTACATACTCTTGTACAAATATGCAAACGCGTACTCATACACATACATATACATATGCAGATGCAGGGCATACCTTTAGAGATGACGTTGTGTTAATGTGTATTTCAGCTAGAAGTATCGTATGAGACACACCCTCTTACCTTAAACAGAGCAGGGTACCTCATGCTGTTTGACATCCACCATTTCAAATTATTAAAGACATACCTTTTAAAATGAAAGCCATTATGAAAAGGAAAAAAATAGCAATGTTTCATGTAGTGAGTAATGTCTTAACTAAGTTTGTATGTACTGTTGTACTGTTGTAATACTATGCTCTATAATGTTTTCATAATGCTAACCTGAAATACATTCAGGGTAAACCTGCTGATGTTACCCACCCTGGTCCTGTGAAGCTCTTAACAGCTGGTATTGTCCCTCATCTGGTTAAGAATGAAGAGATGAACATGATGCTATTTGACCTCGCCGGTCACCGCGAGTACTACAGTAGTCATTGTGCTGCCCTGGAAGCCATCTCACTCACTCCCTCTACCTTCCTCATGCTAGTCAACATGCTCCAGGACCTCAAAGACATCACTGCACAGCTCTACTACTGGTCTGCAATGATCGGTGATGTTTGTCACAAGTGTTCTGAACATTGCTCAGTTATTGTGGTGGGAACCCATGTTGATGGGATAGCTGACAAGAGGAAGCTGGAGTCACTGCAGAAGGATATAGTGATGGTTGCTAGGAAAGCCCTAACTAAGCACACCTTTGTTGGGTTCATTGCTCTCAATGCTACAGATCTCCAAGGAAAGAAGATGATAAATTTTATGTCATTATTACGCCAAACCAACAGCAGTGTCATAGCCAAGCACCCTGCTATATCCCTGAATAGCCACATGATGTATGCCTTCTTAAATGACAGGGTCCCAGCAGACCTGGATGCCATAACCCTATCCCAGCTTCTTACACTTCTAAGGCAAGAGGAACCAAAGTTCCTGCCAACTGAGGCCTCGGAGGTCACACCATTGCTGAAGACCCTTTCTGATAAAGGGCTTATTGTGTTTCTTCGTGATGATGAGGCCAACAGCTGGATAGTCCTTCATCCAGAGATATTGCTGGAGAAGGTGAATGGTGTCTTGTTTGCTCCTCCATTCTTTAGGGAGCGCCTCCCTATAGCCAGCAACACTGGAGTGATTCCTATACCTGTTCTGAGAGAACACTTCCGTGACAACACTGATATGATGGTTCAGTTCCTGAAGTTATTTGAACTGTGTGTACCCATCACCCTGACCAATGTGAACACCAACATGACACCTATTGGGTCTCCCAACACACCTTCCACTGCCCTTGGTCCTCTCCTGTATTTCCCCGCATGTGTCAGTGTTGATAAACCTTCACCTTACAGTGTCACCATCACACAGAGGAGCTTTGGGAGGCTGCTACGTACTACCAGCATCAATCAATCCTTTTCCCCACGCTGCCTCCATGTTACCACCACAAGGCTTGCAGATGGCTTTGCATTAATAGCTGATGAACCGTCATTGGTCCCAGAACTGGACAAATACAATCGAAGTTGTGATGTATGGAGTAAAGGGATCAGCTGGATGAATAAGGAAGGAGTCACCACTGTTGTTGAGATGACGAATGATTTCAGATGTCTGTCATGCACTGTCACCACCTCTGAAGACATTAACCCTCAGTATACTTTATCAGTTATGCAAGTTATTAAAGTAGCATGTGATGAGTTCTGTCCATCAGTTTCAGTGGTGGAGTTGATTTCATGTCCACCTGAGGCCACCTCAGATAACACACCTGCTGAAGTTAAGCTTGAGCTATTGAAGGAGATTGTCCGTAACAAGAAGAATACAGTAGTCTCAACCAAAATAAAGCAAGTAGTGAAAGTGAGTGAGTGGATGAAGGCGGAGCCTCAGCTGTTGGAACTCATTGAGATGAAGGAAGCAGGTAAGTAGGTAGTTTAAGCATATGTGCGTATCTGTATCTATAGGACAGAGCTTCCCTCTCAATGGAAATTATCCAGTATGGTTACATAGCAACCCATGTTAATATTATCATATGTATGATATGCCAATGTCTTCACTAGATGTCTGCAAACACATTCCAAATTATGCAATCAACATTATGCCTGATCCATAAGCCATTGTAGATCCTAAATACTATAATTCCTTACTAGAGGGAGGCTCTTTTAAGAGTAACCTTTTCTTTGTCTTGTAGTGCCGCCTTCCTTGGCCGCCTCCTCTTCTTCCCAGCTATTGTCAGAGCTAGTGGTCCAAGTAGTGCCACAGTTGGAAGGTTAGTCATGTATGAATAACTGTAGTGGTTATACATGTCATCCAATTGACTAAAGATTAAACTGGATTTTCTTAATGATTTCGTAATTTAAGAGCTTCAGGATTTGAACCTGCATGTTGTGTATGGGGGCATGTGTGGTGCATGGGGGTCACATGATGTGTATGGGGGCTACATGTTGTGTGTGGGCAATCACAGTTAGTGTATGGGGAACCATAGGTTTTAAACGGGAGCATTGGCGCCCGCTTGATGGGGTAACTCCCCCCCCAACTAATTAATTTTTGGAGCTCATTGGGTGAAGGAGGGGGCAGGTTAGAGTTATATTTTTATACTAGTTAGCAAATTTACTGCATGTGTGCTATGAATGAACCAGGTCAGTAGGTGGAAGTATGTGCCTTTCTAGTCTTTTAGCCCTACCCTTGCAATGGAGATTATCTTTCTGCACCCCTGCCATCCACTATGATGCCATCATGTAGTTGTCTTTGTGGATTGATTTTTTGGTTTTGAGAACTCCATTTTATTGTATCTATTTTTTTTCAGGTGTTGTCATTAGCAAGACAGTCCTATATGACAGTAGCGATATTTTTAGGGCCACCAAGGAAGCCAGTGATGATTGGAGAGGCATTGGTATAGAGCTAGGCTTTACTGATAAAGAACTAACCTCCATAGTCCATGAACCTGGAAGGACTAGGGAGAGGGACTACTACTTCGGCATGCTAGAAAGGTGGTTGGACTGGGCACCACCCAACCACGACCCCCCTTCCATCCAACAGCTGTCAGCAGCTCTTCGTGAAGTGGGCAAAGAGAAGCAAGCGAATGATTTGGATAAGAAGTATGGTGTGAGTACTTCTAATTGACTCCCTCAGGATGCTTATTAGTTGTACAGTTAGGCTAGGATTGCAAGGAGGTGGGCATTTTTTAGATAGTGGTGTGAACACTTGAAATGATTTTGTATGGTGTTAGCTCATGTGATGTAAATGATTTGATGACATGTTAGTGTGGTGGAGTGAACAGCATACTTTGTAAGGTTGGAAACCACGTTGATGGGGCCACGCCCACCCTCTCTTGTCTGGGTGTGGCAGTGGAGCACGACGAGTTTTGAGGGAACAACACACATCAGGATGGGCAGAAGGACCTTGGGAGTCATATTATACATCAATTTTTAAGCAACAGTAACCAAATATCTGAAAATTAATGAAAAATATGAACTTTCATTTATACCCAGCATGCGAATGCTCAATATTGTACTAATCATCTTTTTATAATAACATTAATTTTAGTACCGACCCCTGTCGTATATATGCATGTATGATATGATAGCACTAAGCTACGCTGCCTACCCATGCGACACTTGTAATGATCGAAGTCATCACACCCATGCATATCTCTGTGGTCTCTGCATGCTAGACAGCCTCATTTGCAAGACCTTTTCACATGTTCGATTCCCCCAACTGATGTGTATCACGGGTGGTGTTGGAGGAGGAGAGAGGTGGATGCTGTGTAATGGGCAGCGTATAACTTGTGTATTGGGACGTTATACATACGTTGTACGCAATGGGAGGGTGTAAATTTATGTATCCAGTATTTTTAAAATTTAGCCCCAGGCTAACATTATTAATAACTACGCATTCATTATTTGTGTGATTTAAAAATTACGTTTACGTACAGTAGCGGCTCGCTAGAGTGGAAAATCATACCTCGCTAGGAGAGTGGAAAATAGCAATGATTCATTGACCTCATAACGTTTTCAGATCGCCTGCTTTAAAAACTGTGGTATCACTGATTAGGTTGTTTTTCTATTTAAGCTTACATATAATCTTTAAGCGCATGACCCTAAATCAATTTTAAGGTTATAAAACTCTGTATCTTGTGTTTTTCGCTTCGCACACGCGCACGCACACACATTGCATTGCAAAACGACACATATCAGAGGCGGATACAGGTGGGGAGGTGGGGGTCCGGACACTCCCCTTCCAGCCGATCATTAAATTAAAGTACGCAGTTCAACCATATCTTCACCACATTAACCTCTTGGCGACAAAGCGGTCAGCTACGACGGAGGGGGGGGGGGGGGGGGGGGGGGGGGACCCGATGATGAATAGAAGTAACGAATGCAATTAACAACATCCCACGTGATATAGCGTATCATCCAGACGGCAAGCAAACGTGTTCACTTATAAACTCATTGATTCCAAGAAAGCAGAAGGTAATTATAATTAATGTGCTAAAAGAATTATGGATTTTCGCGTACAGGAATCACGCACCCGTCATGATATCAACCGCCCGATCGCGTATCTCGTTATGCCAATAAGGGTACCTGGTATTCAATTCTGAGTTGCTAATTACAAACTACACGCTCAGCATTTGTCACAATTGAAGTTGATGAATGTATGTGAAGCATTTATCATCAAACACACAGGAAACTGTTTCAATCTTGTAATTTGTAACAGTAAATGATATGTTGTAGTAATTGTACATTTTACTGTTTCATTATAGTTCAATCAAATGTGAAATGCCTCTCCCGACGGTTTCTGCATTCCTCTCCAATAGGTCATAATTTAGGATACGCAGTTTATGATCGCACTGAGACCCACGCCGAACCCCCCAACCATTTTTCGCCACCATTTATTTTCCCCCCAGTTTAAGGCTTCAATATTGATAGGTTGTCTATGACGCCAAGTGCGGGACCCCCAAAAGCTTCCGCGCCATATCCCCCTCCCGCACCCTCCCCCTATTGATTATTCATGTACGACACCCCCCTTATAGAATTCTTGTATTCGCCCCTGCATATAAGCATGCAAGTCAAGAAATCAGATACAAACCACGCAGCGCTGGGGCGGATACAGGAATTCTTAAAGAGAGGGGGTCCGACATGAATAACTAATAGGGGGAGTGCGGGACAATCAATTATACAATTATTTATTCGTTAAACATACATACCCCACAGTTATTTGGTATGAATGCAGGTCCTCTCTAGGTACTTTCCTTGTGTCTCCTATAAGCCCAGACCTCTGGGTTTATAACACTTAATGCCATCACACTTCAACGTGCATGAAAGAGTGGATATGCAGGTTAGCTGATAAAGCTTGGTGTGACTACTGCCATAGCTGATAAAGCTTGGTGTGACTACTGCCATAGCTGATAAAGCTTGGTGTGACTACTGCCATAACTCCATTGTTGAGGAGAAGTTAACCCTTTTGCTACTTCTACTTGCGCGGTGGAAATAGCGCGACTAAAAGAATTTCTATTCAAGCTTGCGAGAGAGTACTTATCCCTGCCTTGTCAGCACCAGCTGGAACGGGTATTTCTAGAGCCAAGCTTAATAGCTATTCAACGCATCCTTCTCCCTCAGTACGTATAGTGATGGGAGGCATGCGTAATACCGCGTATCCAGAAATGCCCCATACATTGGAGGACATTCATAAAAAAATTCCAAATTGAATTCTATAACATTTTAGCATATAGCGGAATTTTTTTTCTTTCCACTGTAAAAATTTGAGTTTCAGATTTTTATTGATTATGAAGTTAAAATCAGGATATGTTTTTTAATTACTACATAGTTGACGTAGTTTTTAAGGGGGGGGGGGGGGGGGGGGTCGATTAACTAACTATTAAACGAATTAACAATGTTTATGAGCAATTATAATCCTCTCACCAATAATATAAATAGCCTCGATCAGACTGATGGCCGGCTGGCTTTCGATGTTTAGTGGAATATTGAAATACTAACCCTGGTAGGCAAGCGCGAAGTAAGACATCACTTTATTATCTCAAATGCATCACGACACTAATACCTGCACACTACGGCAGTAGCCGGCGTCAGCGAGGGGGGAGATTCAGGTCAGGCCAGGTACGATAATTGGGGGGTGGGGGGGAGTTGCTGTCCGCTTCAGACCCAATACGAAAAGTGGGGGACCTTTAATTGTTTGGCATAGGACCTACTCTATTTAAATACGTTATCGTTATTACCGGTTACAATTTTGGCCGAGGAGGGTGAAGCACCCGGAGCACCCTCTCTGGGATACGTTAGCTTCGGCTATATATACCTGTAACCGTTAATTATTAACGATAACGTATTTGCTGTGTGCCAAACAAAGGGCCCCCACTTTTTGTATGTGACCTGAAGCGGACAGCACTCCCCCCCCACCCCCCACCCCCCAAGGGCGTAGACAAGTTTTAAGGGTGGGGGGGAAAGGGGCTAATTATGGTTGGGGATTTAGACCCGCGAGACGACAAGCGGGGGGTGGGGGTGGGGGGGCTATTTATGGTTGGGGGTTTAGTCCCGCGATACGACAGTGAGGGTGGGGGGAGGTGTACACTTCAGGCATAATACGAAAGGCGGGGGGAGGGGGAGTTGCTCAGCAGAAGAGGGGGAGGTATCTTACATAAAAGGGCAACTCTATGATCTATTGAATAGCGAGCGCTTTACAATGGATTATAACGACTTCAGAAATTTGAATACCTGAAGTGCAAAAATCTGGAGGGTTAAAGCCCCCCCCCCCCCCCCCTTTCCATATTGAGTCTGACCTGAAGCACCCCCTTCGCTGAAATCCTGGATACGCCATTGATGGTGGGGTATGCTGTCTCCACAAACAACTTTGTGCATGCACGTAACATTTGCTCCTCAAATACAAAGCCCTAAATCATAATGTCTCTACTCCCTCAATTGTTTATCAACTCTATACAGTGCACCGCCACACATCAGAAATAGGGATAGATGTAGATATCAAACATTTTATACTCATTTCACTTCCAAATGCACCAACTGATACACAAAAGTCCACAAGTAATAATCAACGACGACTACTGCATAGCATCATGTCATTATCATCCAGTTAGAGCAGTGTCAGGAAAGGATTGCCATCTTCTTGAAATGGATTTCATTTCATCCCATTTAAAAGAGACCAGTGAATCAAACAGTTGATGGTGTACCAACGCAATGTACCATTCGTAGCTTGGTGGATGTTACGGTGGAAGAGGTAAGACCAAAACCAACATCTAAGAAACAAATAAAAACCAATTAACCCTGTACAATCATATAGCAGATGATATAACACACTGCTGCTTACTACCGATTCCATATATGCAGGAACTAAAGGTTAAACCCATCAAATCCTCTGTGTAGAATTTATATCAGAAATGCCCTGCGTGCAAGTGTGTATGTGTGTGTGTGTGTGCGTGTGTGTGCGCGTGCGAGTGTGTATGTGTGTGTTTGTGTGTGTGTGTGTGTGTGTGTGTAACAACACAGTGTCAGTGTAGGTTAAATTTGCAAGCATACTGGATTTGCTAGGAACCTCCATACATGGGTATCAAAAGCTTGTATGATACCCAACAGGTCAAAATAAGTACCCAGTGGCGGATCCAGCATATTTTAGGGTCATTAAAACCGGGCAATTATGGGCCCGTGCCCGTAATCGCCCGGTTTTAATGAGCCTAAAATATGCCTGGATCCGCCACTGGACTACCTGTGTGTGTGTGTGTGTGTGTGTGTGTGTGTGTGTGTGTGTGTGTGTGTGTGTGTGTGTGCGTGTGTGTGTGCATGTGTGTGTGCGTGTGTGTGTGTGTGTGTGCATGTGTGTGTGCGTGTTAAATCACAAAGTCAGTGTGGGTTCTATTTGCAAGCTTACTGGATATGGCTAGGAAAAGCTAACCAGGCACTGCTATCTAGATCAATCTACCCACAGTGTACACAGGTCAACCTCCATGTATGGGCATCAAATGAGCTTGTTAAATAAAAGTACCTGTGTGTGTGTGTGTGTGTGTGTGTGTGTGTGTGTGTGTGTGTGTGTGTGTGTGTGTGTGTGTGTGTGTGTGTGTGTGTGTGTGTGTGTGTGTGTGTGTGTGTGTGTGTGTGTGTGTGTGTGTGTGTGTGTGTGTGTGTGTGTGTGTGTGTGTGTGTGTGTGTGTGTGTGTGTGTGTGTGTGTGTGTGTGTGTGTGTGTGTGTGTGTGTGTGTGTGTGTGTGTGTGTGTGTGTGTGTGTGTGTGTGTGTGTGTGTGTGTGTGTGTGTGTGTGTGTGTGTGTGTGTGTGTGTGTGTGTGTGTGTGCGCATGTGTGTGTGCGTGTTAAATCACAAAGTCAGTGTGGGTTCTATTTGCAAGCTTACTGGATATGGCTAGGAAAAGCTAACCAGGCACTGCTATCTAGATCAATCTACCCACAGTGTACACAGGTCAACCTCCATGTATGGGATCAAATGAGCTTGTTAAATAAAAGTACCTGTGTGTGTGTGTGTGTGTGTGTGTGTGTGTGTGTGTGTGTGTGTGTGTGTGTGTGTGTGTGTGTGTGTGTGTGTGTGTGCGTGCGTGCGCGCGTGTGTGTGCACATGCGTGTGTGCATGTGTGTGTGTGCGTGTTAAATCACAAAGTCAGTGTGGGTTCTATTTGCAAGCTTACTGGATATGGCTAGGAAAAGCTAACCAGGCACTGCTATCTAGATCAATCAACCCACAGTGTAAACAGGTCAACCCCATGTATGGAACTTGTTAAATAACAGTACCTATGTGTGTGTGTATGTGTGTGTGTGTGTATGCACATGCGTGTGTGCATGTGTGGGCTTGATAAATCACAAAGCCAGTGTAGGTTCAATTTGCAAGGGTACCGTATAATACTGGGAAAAGCTAACCAGGCACTGCTATCTGGATCAATCTACCCACAGTGTACACAGATCAACCCCATGTATGGGCATCAAATAGCTTGTTAAAAAACAGTACCTGTGTGTGTGAGTGTATGTGTGTGTGTGTGTGTGTGTACATGCGTGTGTGCCTGTTAAATCACAAAGTCAGTGTGGGTTCAATTTGCAAGCTTATTGGATATGGCATAAAGAATAGCTTATAGGGGCACGCAATCTACCCACAGTGTACATAGTTCAACACAAGCTTGCATACCAGACAGGTCAAATAATCAGTACCTATGTGTGTGTGTGTGTGTGTGTGTGTGTGTGTGTGTGTGTGTGTGTGTGTGTGTGTGTGTGTGTGTGTGTGTGTTTGGTGTATAACAGCTAACCAGGCACTGCTTATCTCAATCAATCTACCCACAGTTTACCAGGTCAACCTCCATGTCTGGGCATCAAAAGAGCTTGGGAGGGGGGAGGGGGGTTACCTGTGTGTGTGTGTGTGTGTGTGTGTGTGTGTGTGTGTGTGTGTGTGTGTGTGTGTGTGTGTGTGTGTGTGTGTGTGTGTGTGTGTGTGTGTGTGTGCGTGCGTGCGCGCGTGTGTGTGCACATGCGTGTGTGCATGTGTGTGTGTGCGTGTTAAATCACAAAGTCAGTGTGGGTTCTATTTGCAAGCTTACTGGATATGGCTAGGAAAAGCTAACCAGGCACTGCTATCTAGATCAATCAACCCACAGTGTAAACAGGTCAACCCCATGTATGGAACTTGTTAAATAACAGTACCTATGTGTGTGTGTATGTGTGTGTGTGTGTGTATGCACATGCGTGTGTGCATGTGTGGGCTTGATAAATCACAAAGCCAGTGTAGGTTCAATTTGCAAGGGTACCGTATAATACTGGGAAAAGCTAACCAGGCACTGCTATCTGGATCAATCTACCCACAGTGTACACAGATCAACCCCATGTATGGGCATCAAATAGCTTGTTAAAAAACAGTACCTGTGTGTGTGAGTGTATGTGTGTGTGTGTGTGTGTGTGTACATGCGTGTGTGCCTGTTAAATCACAAAGTCAGTGTGGGTTCAATTTGCAAGCTTATTGGATATGGCATAAAGAATAGCTTATAGGGGCACGCAATCTACCCACAGTGTACATAGTTCAACACAAGCTTGCATACCAGACAGGTCAAATAATCAGTACCTATGTGTGTGTGTGTGTGTGTGTGTGTGTGTGTGTGTGTGTGTGTGTGTGTGTGTGTGTGTTTGGTGTATAACAGCTAACCAGGCACTGCTTATCTCAATCAATCTACCCACAGTTTACCAGGTCAACCTCCATGTCTGGGCATCAAAAGAGCTTGGGAGGGGGGAGGGGGGTTACCTGTGTGTGTGTGTGTGTGTGTGTGTGTGTGTGTGTGTGTGTGTGTGTGTGTGTGTGTGTGTGTGTGTGTGTGTGTGTGTGTGTGTGTGTGTGTGTGTGTGTGTGTGTGTGTGTGTGTGTGTGAAGAGGGGAGGAGGATGAACAGAGCATCACACATAAATATATGTCATCCATCCTATACAGCAATAGGTTAAAAGAGGCTGGCAGGCCTATGTTTAATTATTCATGCAGCATTCATCTAAAAAGAGAGGGCGTTCCAAATAGATCATAGCATATAGGCTATAGTTAAAACCATATACAAGTTAAAATTATATCTACATGATCTACATGTAGGCCTGCATGTAAGTCGCTCTTCACTTTCACGGAAAGTGGCATATATGTATACAATTAGCCCCCAAAATTTTTTGTATCAGGGCATGCCTATAAAATGATGAATAGAAACCTATTAGATTGGATATGAATTTAGACACAATGACTTCAGGCCTATTTATCCCTCCCCCCCACACACACATACACACACAACACATACACACAGATACACACACACATGCACGCACCTTATAGTGTTCTGGTTTTTAACGAACAATTAGTTCTTCACTATTGAATTCGTGGCATTCACCTGCCAGCAGCAAAGGGCTCCCGAAATGTTGAAGGAGTTAAATTCATTTATCACCTTAAACTGTATTCTCCCACTTTCGTTGGATGTCCATTCAGATGTTATCTACACATATGGGACGGCTTTATATCCCATGAGTTCAATTTGAAATCAAAATTTTATACACAAGCACATACATATACGTACTCAGACATAGGCTACTGATGTAAATAGATCGTCGATACATACACATATACATACATAAATACATAGATTCATACACGCGCGCGCGCACTAGTCTCGTTCCCAGACCCTCATACACAGCAGCGGATGGATTACATCACCGCTACGTGAAAAGAGGGTCTGGTGTACTCCTGTACAAATTTCTGTCCCGTCGTCCCGGAATGTTGGGACACCAATCAGATTCGAGGTATGCAATAATTGCATACCTCAGTTATTGATTAATGTTATTCGTAATCGATGACAATGGAGGGTGTACAGCAAGCGATTAAGACAGCGGGTGAACGTATGGGTTATTTTACACTGAAAGACGAACAGCTACGAATAGCGGCAGACGTTCTCGGTGGTCGGGATGGCTTCGTTTGCCTTCCAACTGGGTATGGAAAGTCACTCTGTTACGCCATTTTGCCTTGGGCATTCGATGAGCTATCGAGAATGAGAAAGGACGACAAGCACAGCATTGTTTTGGTCGTTTCTCCCCTTGTCAGTTTAACTGCTGATCAGGTTGGTTTGCATACATGTATATTCTTAAGGTATAATATTTTTCTTGCACTCACACCGGTAGGTAGGAAAGTTTTCGTCCACAGGTTTGAGTGTCGCGGCAGCCTCAGATAAGACAAAGCGTGAAGGTATCATCGCGGGAAGATTTCAATTAATATACTTCAGTCCTGAGGAATTGCTGTTAGTGGAGCAATGGAGGGCAATGCTATTGACACCAGTGTACCAGCAGAATCTAGTAGCATTTGTAGTAGATGAAGCCCACTGTATAACGAAATGGTGAGTGTTTTTATGCAATACGTAATGGGTTTACAGATGTCGAGCTTGCATGTGATGTGTTTTATCCTCTGTAGGGGGAAACAATTTAGAAAGGAATTTCTGCGACTTAGAGAAATTCGTAGCCTGATACCTTCATCTACTAGAGTAATGGCTCTCACTGCAACAGCTAGTACTTCTACACGCCAGGAGGTAATTGGGATCCTTGGTATGAACAATCCTTCTGTGTACGCTGTGTCACCTCATAAGAGCAATGTCACAATAGATTCCTTATGTAGTGAGTTCACAGAACCAATTGGAGCTCCAGATCATTCCAGACTAAGACTTGTGGATATGTACACAAGTTTAACCAATCAATCTGTAAAGGAGGATATCGTTAAAAACTTTAGTGTTTCTCACAGTCCCTTAAGAGTCGTCATATGTACTGTAGCATACGGAATGGGGGTAGATTGCTCCAATGTACAGCAAATCATTCACTGGGGTCCACCAGAGACTATTGAAGCATACATCCAAGAAAGTGGTCGTGCTGGTAGAGACGATAAACATGCTTGTGCGTTACTGTTATTAAGTAAGAAAGACAGCTTGAAGAAGTATCTGCACCCAGATATGGTTATGTACTGTAAAAATACCACAGTTTGCAGAAGATATCTTCTTCTCAAGAGTTTTGATCCAATTGACTTTACTAAAGATTGCATGGGATGTATGTGCTGTGATGTATGTGCTCGTCATGCATGTGTTCATCTTGTGTTTGTTCTACTTTTGTTTTATCATTGCTTGACATTAAACCAATTAATTGATTGAAAGTGGTCAAGAAAATCACAGCTTTACAAAATATACATGTATGTGCACATATGTATAGTCAGCGATTTAGGAATGAATCTTTAACTTGATGTAAAAATTTCTTTTTCATCCATTTGTGGAGCTTTTGACGGTCAATGGTATCAAATATGTTAGCAACAATGTTGGGAAAACCTTGATGGCATCGTCCAGGAACATAATCAAACACCAATTCTTTATGTAGCTCTGTAACCATCAGTACTAAATCCTTTTCATCCGAGTACACGGCATGTGCAGATGACTTAGCAGGCAATCCCAAAATTTCATCAAATGTATCCATCATAGTTGCAATTGGTCCTAGTGCCTTCCCCATCTTTGATATAGATGCAGGTGTTTTGTTTGCACCAAGATGTGTGACTGCATCTTTACACATTCTGTTTAAATGTTCCATATGGAGGTCTCCTGGTATGTTTCGGCCAAGACCTCCATGGGAGTTCACAAATCGTCCCCAAATTAATTGTTCTGCTAATCTTGGGGTAAAAAGATGGTAGAACTGTGACAGAAGTGTCATTGCCTCGATTGCATAGTTTGTGTGTCCTGTTGATCTGAACCAAAGAAGCAAGAACTTCCAACATCTGATTACTCGAATACCATCCCCTTCTCTTATAGCATCTTGAAATTCCATGTAAAATAAACCCAGTGTTAACACTTCTTTAGCATACTCTTGCTTGTGATCCAAGCCAGTTCTTTTTTTCTGTGTTTTTCTTGGTGTGTAGCTTAGGTCTACAAACTGGTGCACCAGTAGGTCAGCAGCTGCTTGGAGCATTGTGGCTTTATCTGATTAATCAAGATGGTCACATTGTGGTGGGAAGATGTTTATGTCTGGCTCATCATCTAGATTATCCATTCCTAATAGGTTCATACCAGCTGCATTGATGTGCGCATGAACTACAGTGACTAACAAATCCTCAGATGCATTCACATTTTTATCAGGGTGGGCTACAATGTTTCTCCTGTTCACCAAATTTCTTAACTGGTAAACAGTGCCTTTGTCCGAGGAGCTTGAAGACTTGTATAGTCTTGACCAAATAACCTAAAGAATGTAAAATGAGTGGAGTTACTACGCACACAATGTATCATCATTCATAATGTGGCTAAAATGATAGGAATGCACTTCTAACCTTTAAAAATATCACTTTAGCGTGCCAGTCCTCAACAACAGGCACAAGACCTTCCATTCGTTCTCTTGGGGAGTTTGAGTTAGGCAAGCCTTCTTGTACTGATCTGATTCTGGCCACTGTTAACTGATCACCTCCAATTAAAATGTGATGCATTTTGTTTGATGCAATGGTTAGTTCTTCTCCTGACACCAGTTGAAACTGCTGCTCAGTACATGTTTCAAAAGGTACATACTTATGAAGATGCTCCATTATTTCTGCCATTTCATCCAGCTTGTTCTCATTGCGTAGTATTATTCCAAGAGGAATCTGAAAGTGTAAATGCATAGCTAACTGGCTAGATGCAAACAAATAGGCCGCACGGTAAAAATATATAAATAATAATATATATATCCACTTTAATATGTAACATTTTAAAGTGATGTCTATATATATACTCTGGACTTCTGCGACATTTGTTTCGAATATTTGTGCAGGATGTGATCCACAGTGCCTGATGCATAAGACTGTAATTTTTTGATGTGTTTAACTAGTACTCGCGAGACTAAGATGCCTAGATTTGCCTTCAGATTATTAACATCTTCTACAGATGGTAACAGTGCATTAAAATCAATGCTATTGGAGTCGATCATCGATATCTGGTTAGAACTCTGTGACACATCAACTCTGTCTGATACAGCATAGACATGAAAATAATGAAGTGAACTAGTTTGTTTGTCACATCGCATGTATCTAGGTGTTGTGTTTTTGTCAATATTGTCAACAACCAACTTGAAGTAGAGTGATGTTTGATGGTTTGGTTTGTCCTGATATTGTTGGGAGCTCACAGGTGAGGATGGATTATGTGGCTCCAACTCTGGCTGTGAGTTATCTTGACAAGGGGTAGTTTCCACTTCTGATTGTGATAGTGACAATGACAGATTATCTTCTACAACAGCAGTTACATCATCATTATTAATGTAGGAAATGAGTTCTTTGTTAAAAGAATCATTGCCATCATTACACTCTTGCATACTATCTTCGTTTACACCAGCACCCACTTCATCATCAACACTCTGACCATCATCAACATTGTGACAACCATTATCAATACTCTGATTATCATCTTCATCATCTCCCTCATCACCCTCACCATCATCTTCACAATCAATTCTTTCATCCTCCTCACCAGAATCGTCATCACAGCCATCTTAAGAGAGATTCAGATATGTCATTTTAAATGCATATGCATTCAATACCTGATGGTTTGTGTATTGAATTTGCTGACACTGCATTGGAATGTTTCAAAGAAACCACCTATACATCAATTTCATGGAATAATTGTTTCAGTGATGTGATTTGTTCATACGTGTGCACAAACTTACACTACTCAGTCAATTAAGACTAACCTGTTCAGCTTCCAGCAATGACCTAAGCTGATACACATGCAGCAGAATTTCTTCATCATGATTGGTTCCAAGATGAGTAAGGATTTGTTGTACCCGACTATGGGACAAACAAACTCCAAGCTTTTGAAGTGTTTCAAATATCTATATGTAGAGATAAGATGATATAAAACACATGTTGCAAACGTAACTTACAGATTTGCTTGCGTGTCCAGCATATAGGGCAATAGATATGAAGTACTGAAGAATGGATGCTACATTTTTGTTTGACTTAGTGAGGATTGAAATGCACATGATTACAATAGGCATCCCCTCAGTAGTAGTGGCTCTTGGGATACAAGACTTAAATAAGGCAAGCATGAGTGGTGTTTGCCTCTGAAGTTCTTTATGAATCCCTGAGATTGTGAGTGAACACAAACTCTGTTTCCTTGTATCCAAAAGAATTGAAGTGGGTTTAAGCGACTTTATCTCTGCTCTTATTGCTCTGGCTATGTTATGTACAAAATGCATTTGCATTTGGTTGTGCTTGAAAGCATACTTAGCTAAAGCATCATAACGTCGACGACCTAGCACTATACCGATGGCCTTTCTTGAAGGCGTCAGGGGATATACTTTTTTTCCAGAGGGATAATCAACTGCGATCTGTATGGAGTTAACGTACATATGAGGACAACCACGTGCACAATTACGTTTACCTTCACTGGAGTAGCAGCTTTGCTTGTGCATGCTTCCAAACGGGGGCGTTTTGGATTAGATGCACCTGCGCTTGCTAACGCTGGAACACGGAGGTGCGGATCGAGAGAAGTATCCGAATCTAAGTCCGCCATAGAACACACAATTGATGCCGCTAGCTCCCTCAGTTGATTCTGAGTTTCCCGTAGATCTTCCTTTAGCTTGTGCAACTTTTCCCCCATTCGCATGCATCGCGTACATACGTATCCATCCGCCTGCGAATTAAAAAACTCGAGATAGCCGCGACCTTCATGCCAAAGTGCACTATCTATTGCTATCTTAGTAGAGGTGGATACTGAACAAACAAAGTGCCGACGACGTTCCTCCTTTAAGTCTTTGCCACACAGCTTGCAATCCATGGCTTCCCAATGAGCTTCGTCTAATTGAAATTCTAGTAACCATAATTAATTGCATTCTTGCTTAATGCTAATTACATTCATAAATACGTCACTGCATTCCTCCCGACGTTGGGTTGCAATGTTATGTAATCGCAGGACAGAAATATGTACAGGAGTTCACCAGACTGTATATTGCGAATGCATATCAGGCTGGGGACGAGACTACGCCACACACACACACACACACACACACACACACACACACACACACGTGTTACAATCACACGAACGCGCGCGCTCACGGGCGTTGTGCGAATGGCTATGAATCCTTCCTGTTTTTTCCCTCTGCATGCATAGTTTGAGTCGTGTGCGTGTATGTGTGTGTGAGCGCGCGCGCATATATATACACACACACACACGCACACGCACTCACACACATAGGCCTACATGTAGACACACGCAATCACACATACAAACACACGCACGAACTCCAGATCTCGCGCGCGCACAAGAATTGGATGAATACACGTATACTCTCACATGGTACAGTCAACGACTAATGTTGTATAGTCCATGGTACCATAGATTGAATACCGTAAGGTATTCAATCTATGATGGTACAGCCAGCGCTGAACAGGCCCCATGACATCATTTGCACTAGACAAATAACCTATTCAATAAGCCAACGTTCCAGTTAATTATTTAATTTGCATTTAGCCATGTATCTGTATCCATGGAAGCTACATTAAAAACACATAATAAGATGGCGCTAATTGTATCCTACTCATTGTGACCCACAACAATATAAAATTCAAATGGCCGAAATCTATAATAGGTAAATTTTTAAAAATATCTCTAAAAATAATAGAACTGCATGATCTCTTATTCTGGGGGCCCACAAAATCTGAATCTAAACTGGTGTAAGAATTATGAGCTGCAGAATACCTTAATTAGGTGCGAAAAAGTTGATCTTCCATACATCTCTATGGAAAGTGCTGTTTTCACAAAAACTACAACAATTTTCAATACAAAGCAGTTGTTTTTTGTTCAGCTAAATCAAGATTGTACGTATCTGAAACAATATTGATAGCCACAAAAGTTGTACCCTATTACGTTATTAAATAGCAATCAAGTTTATAAAACGCCATTCATTTTCTATGGGAGTTATCCGGAAGTATACGCGAATGTACAAACCGCAACAATTGTCAATTCCCTTTGACCGCGCATTTCTGGATATGCTTAATGATTGATCGACGCACACCTACATGTAGGCGGTTTTAACCTACATGAATAGGCGTTCCATTGCTACCTCTGGTCAGATCAAGTTAAATAGAGCCTTCCTCCACACAAGCAGCAGGTAGTACTGCCTTCACTTTATCTCTGGACAATGGTTCTACATTGGTAGAGTCACAAAAATTCCTGATCTAGTGTACTGAGCAGGACGTGGATCTAGAGAGGCATGATTTAGTACGTACCAGAGGAGCATGTTGAAGAGGACATGTTTAGGCACTCAGGAGGACAATAAATAGGGGCTGGATGACACATTACACATGTGGACATGTCTGTGTATGGAGGGAGTGATGTAAAAAACCTGATACGCATGCCCATGCAACAAGAGCTGCTACCAGTCTGTTTGACTGCTCATGTTGTTCCAGTGAACAATGATATCCATGCATTTTGTCTTGTATGCAGCTACATGTCCATATCGTCTGCATTACCATGATTTTTCTTTGGTGCACATGACCATTCGTTTAGTAAAACGTCGCATATCCAGAAATGCCCCATACATTGGAGGACATTCATAAAAAAATTCCAAATTGAATTCTATAACATTTTAGCATATAGCGGAATTTTTTTTCTTTCCATTGTAAAAATTTGAGTTTCAGATTTTTATGGATTATGAAGTTAAAATCAAGATATGTTTTTTAATTACTACATAGTTGACGTAATTTTTTGAGGGCGGGGAGGGGGATCGATTAACTAACTACTAAACGAATTAACAATGTTTATGACCAATTATAATCCTCTCACCAATAATATAAATAACCTCGAGCGATCAGACTGATGACCGGCTGACGTTCGATGTTTAGTGGAATATTGAAATACTAACCCCTGGTAGGCAAGCGCGAAGTAAGACATCCTTTATTATCTCAAATGGATCACGACACTAATACCTGCACACTACGGCAGTAGCCGGCGTCAGCGAGGGGTCAGGCCAGGTACGATAATTGGGGGTGGGTGGGGGGGGGGGGGGGGGGGGGGGGGGGGGAGGAGTTGCTGTCCGCTTCAGACCCAATACGAAAAGCGGGGGCTCTTTAATTGTTTGGCATAGGGCCTACTCTATTTAAATACGTTATCGTTATTATCGGTTACAATTTTGGCCGAGGAGGGTGAAGCACCCGGAGCACCCTCTCTGTAGCTTCGGCTATATATACCTCTAACCGTTAATTATTAACGATAACGTATTTGCTGTGTGCCAAACAAAGGGCCCCCACTTTTTGTATCGGACCTGAAGCGGACAGCACTCCCCCCCCCCCCCCCCCCCCCCCCCCCCCCCCCAACCCCCCAAGGGCGTCCCCCCCCCCCCCAACCCCCCAAGGGCGTAGACAAGTTTTAAGGGTGGGGATTTAGACCCGCGAGACGACAAGGGGCAACTCTATGATCTATTGAATAGCGAGCGCTTTACAATGCCGTCAATGGATTATAACGACTTCAGAAATTTTTATACCTAAAGTGCAAAAATCTGGAGGGTTAAAGCCCCCCCCCCCTTTCCATATTGAGTCTGACCTGAAGCACCCCCCTTCGCTGAAATCCTGGATACGCCATTGATGGTGGGGTATGCTATGTCTCCGCAAACAACTACGTGCGTGCACGTAACATTTGCGCATCGAATACAAAGCCCTAAATCATAATGTCTCTACTCCCTCAATTGTTTATCAACTGTATACAGTGCACCGCCCCACATCAGAAATAGGGATAGATGTAGATATCAAACATTTTATACTCATTTCACTTCCAAATGCACCAACTGATACACAAATGTCCACAAGTAATAATCAACGACGACTACTGCATAGCATCATGTCATTATCATCCAGTTAGAGCAATGTCAGGAAAGGATTGCCATCTTCTTGAAATGGATTTCATTTCATCCCATTTAAAAGAGACCAATGAATCAAACAGTTGATGGTGTACCAACGCAATGTACCATTCGTAGCTTGGTGGATGTTACGGTGGAAGAGGTAAGACCAAAACCAACATCTAAGAAACAAATAAAAACCAATTAACTCTGTACAATCATATAGCAGATGATATAACACACTGCTGCCTACTACCGATTCCATAGATGCAGGAACTAAAGGTTAACCCCATCAAAACCTCTGTGTAGAATTTATATCAGAAATGCCCTGCGTGCAAGTGTATATGTGTGTGTGTGTGTGTGTGTGTGCGCGTGAGAGTGTGTATGTGTGTGTTTGTGTGCGTGTGTGTTGTATGTGCGTGTAACAACACAGTGTCAGTGTGGGTTAAATTTGCAAGCATACTGGATTTGGCTACAACAGCTAGGAACCTCCATACATGGGTATCAAAAGCTTGTATGATACCCAACAGGTCAAAATAAGTACCTGTGTGTGTGTGTGTGTGTATGTGTGTGTGTGTGTGTGTGTGTGCATGTGTGTGTGCGTGTTAAATCACAAAGTCAGTGTGGGTTCTATTTGCAAGCTTACTGGGAAAAGCTAACCAGGCACTGCTATCTAGATCAATCTACCCACAGTGTAAACAGGTCAACCCCATGTATGGAACTTGTTAAATAACAGTACCTGTGTGTGTGTATATGTGTGTGTGCACATGCGTGTGTGCATGTGTGTGCTTGATAAATCACAAAGCCAGTGTAGGTTCAATTTGCAAGGGTACCGTATATGGCTGGGAAAAGCTAACCAGGCACTGCTATCTGGATCAATCTGTAAACAGGTCAACCCCATGTATGGGCATCAAAAGAGCTTGTAAAATAACAGTACCTGTGTGTGTGTATGTGTGTGTGCACATGCGTGTGTGCATGTGCGTGCTTGTTAAATCACAAAGTCAGTGTGGGTTCTATTTGCAAGCGTACTGGATATGGCTGGGAAAAGCTAACCAGGCACTGCTATCTAGATCAATCTACCCACAGTGTACACAGATCAACCCCATGTATGGGCATCAAAGAGCTTGTTAAAAAACAGTACCTGTGTGTGTGAGTGTATGAGTGTGTGTGCAAATGCGTGTGTGCCTGTTAAATCACAAAGTCAGTGTGGGTTCAATTTGCTTATTGGATATGGCATACGGAATAGCTTATAGGGGCATGGCTATCTAGATCAATTTACCCACAGTGTACACAGTTCAACACAAGCTTGCATACCAGACAGGTCAAATAATCAGTACCTATGTGTGTGTGTGTGTGTGTGTGTGTGTGTGTGTGTGTGTGTGTGTGTGTGTGTGTGCATTTGGTATATAACAGCTAACCAGGCACTGCTTATCTCAATCAATCTACCCACAGTTTACCAGGTCAACCTCCATGTCTGGGCATCAAAAGAGCTTGGGAGGGGGGAGGGGGGTTACCTGTGTGTGTGTGTGTGTGTGTGTGTGTGTGTGTGTGTGTGTGTGTGTGTGTGTGTGTGAAGAGGGGAGGAGGATGAAGGATGAACAGAGCATCACACATAAATATATGCCATCAATCCTATACAGCTATAGGTTAAAGAGGCTGGCAGGCCTACGTTTAATTATTCATGCAGCATTCATCTAAAAAGAGAGGGCGTTCCAAATAGATTATAGCAAATAGATTATAGTTAAAACCATATACAAGTTAGAATTATATCTACATGATCTACATGTAGGCCTGCATGTAAGTCGCTCTTCACTTTCAGGGAAAGTGGCATATATGTGTATATACATGGACTGTAAAATTAGCCCCCAAAAAATTTTGTATCAGGGCATGCCTATAAAATGATGAACAGAAACCTATTAGATTGGATATGAATTTAGACACAATGACTTCAGGCCTATTTATCCCTCCCCCCACACACACACACAACACATACACGCAGATACACACACACATGCACGCACCTTATAGTGTTCTGGTTTTTAACGAACAATTAGTTTTTCACTATTGAATTCGTGGCATTCACCTGCCAGCAGCAAAGGGCTCCTGAATTGTTGAAGGAGTTAAATTCATTTATCACCTTAAACTGTATTCTACCACTTTCGTTGGATGTCCATTCAGATGTTATCTACACATACGGGACGGCTTTATATCCCATGAGTTCAATTTGAAATCAAAATTTTATACACAAGCACATACATATACGTACTCAGACATAGGCTACTGATGTAAATAGATCGTCGATACATACACATATACATACATAAATACATAGATTCATACACGCGCGCGCGCACACACACGCACACACACACACTCACACACACACACACACACACACACACACACACACACACACACACACACACACACACACGTGTTACAATCACACGAACGCGCGCGCTCACGGGCGTTGTGCGAATGGCTATGAATCCTTATCCTTCCTCTTTTTTCCCTCTGCATGCATAGTCTGAGTCGTGTGCGTGTATGTGTGTGTGAGCGCGCGCGCACGCACACACACGCACACGCACTCACACACATAGGCCTACATGTAGACACACGCAATCACACATACAAACACACGCACGAACTCCAGATCTCGCGCGCGCACAAGAAGTGGATGAATACACGTATACTCTCACATGGTACAGTCAACGACTAATGTTGTAGTCCTTGGTACAGCCAGCGCTGAACAGGCCCCATGACATCATTTGCACTAGACAAATAACCTATTCAATAAGCCAACGTTCCAGTTAACTAATTTATTTGCATTTAGCCATGTATCTGTATCCATGGAAGCTACATTAAAAACACTTAATAAGATGGCGCTAATTGTATCCTACTCACTGTGACCCAAAACAATTTAAAATTCAAATGGCCGAAATCTATACTAGGTAAATTTTTTAAAATATCTCTAAAAATAATAGAACTGCATTATCTCTTTTTCTGGGGGCCCACAAAATCTGAATCTAAACTGGTGTAAGAATTATGAGCTGCAGAATACCTTAATTAGGTGCGAAAAAGTTGATTTTCCATACATCTCTATGGAAATGGCTGTTTTCACAAAAACTACAACAATTTTCAATACAAAGCAGTTGTTTTTTGCTCAGCTAAATCAAGATCGTACGTATCTGAAACAATATTGATAGCCACAAAAGTTGTACCCTATTACGTTATTAAATAGCAATCAAATTTATAAAACGCCGTTCATTTTCTATGGGAGTTATCCGGAAGTATACGCGAATGTACAAACCGCAACAATTGTCAATTCCCTTTGACCGCGCATTTCTGGATATGGTTTAATAAATACGGGTTGACCATGAGGTTAGGGCAGCCACCCCCTTGGCTACAAGGGCCTGCCAGGCAGTCACTGGTGTGATTAATGCAGCACCTTTGTGGCAAACCCATGTATGTGTCAGATTGTGCGGAGAAATACTGGTTTGCTCCCCCGTGCCAGTCATACCGCACCTTAGTCGGGCGGGCCCTACCACCGCACTTTGAACCTGGTGATTATAGCCAAGGCATTTATGAACCGTAATGCCAGCCGGCACATTCATATGTTTGGAGTTCTCATTTCACCAGGTGTTATATTTGCATGAACGCATCCGTGCAATTTGTGATTGAACTGCAATTGCGTATACTCGATAAATGCCTCGATTTATGAAATCTGTGCGACACAAATTATCTAGCTCACAGGGGTGAACGTACGAAGGGGGCGTGACAGGTTAAAAAAAAAAAGATTTATTCACTAATTTCCTGCTATGAAAATATTATCGAAGGGCTGGGAGGTAGAGAGGGGGTTAAACCCCCAACACTCCCTCCTTAAACATTCTGCCATCCAATGACGTGACAAGAACTTTGTGCAGCGTCACCTGTGCACACAGCAAGCTTCACCACACACATTGTACACACACAACATAGAAGAGCACAACACACAAGATCCTGACACCACAACCACAAAACAACCTGGACACATAACTGAGCAGGGGGCAAACTAACACCTAATTCAGAAGAGGTACACCTCAACCAGTAAAAAACACCCTGTGGCAAACCCTCTAACAGGGGAAAATCCACTTTTGGGGGAGAAATAACCTGCTAACTAAGTACTGCTCAGCATGCACATACATGTAGAAACAGAACACTCTTGTCCAGTTCCAGCCTTCAGCATAGCTTCATTTCAGTGCAGGTCCACTAGAAAACACCACTGTTAATTAAGGACAACCTGTAATTGCTCTGAGCAATGAGAGGAACAACACAAAAACACCGCACCAACCACCGATAAAACAAATAAATAAATAAATAAAAAAGCAACGAAACTTAAGTGCACGACGCTTAGATGGAACTGAGAGCCAGCGCTCCACAGAGTCCTTTACATAGCCATCCTTAGCTGACTCTGACCTCCAACGCCCATGGCGCTTGAACAGTCTTATCTGGCACCCCAGCATTAGCTGCAGCTGTAGCTCCACCCGCTCGTAAGCTATGCATGCCAAACAACTTGGGGTCCATGCCCAATTGCTCAACAATAACTCTCTCAAACAACTGTAACTCAAACCACCCCCTCTTCTTAAGCACTCGCCATTCTTAGTAGATACAATAGCCCTAAACAACATGTCTGATGTTTGAGACAAACCTGCCATGCTGAAATATTTCTGCATCATACTCACAGGGCATGTGGGTGTGCCAGTACGTGCAATAACAAGGGATGCTCCCTCCCTGTACTGGTCTGTTTTACTGGATACAATATTAATAGCTCATTGAAGGACATATCCTTACATCTTAGCTTTATCAACTCATCACACCGGAGAAAACCAGCAAATGCTACCAAACACACAGCAAGCAGCCTAACATTAGAGAGGGAAAGAGTTGGCCCAGCAGCCTCTACCATGCATGGCTTGCAACATTTCTAAGGACACTGGCTCCTTCCGAACCTTAGGCTTGCTTAGTATTCACCTCAAACCCTCTTATGCACCCATGCCAGCGCATGCACCACCTCCTCTACTGCTGACCTAGAATGCTTGGACGTACTAAGGTGCTGCATACATGAATACAGTGCCAGATGCATACCCTTTACAGGGAAACTTGGTACTATTTCCATTGCCTTCGCCCATACCTTCCACCTCTGAAAAAGCACCAAGGTATTTCTTTGTAGTGCTGTCAGCCCTCTTAGCACAACATCTGGAAATCCCGCTGCAAGTAGTTGTAGCTCCGGGTCACGAAGTAACGGCCAATCACCTGCAGAAAACACGTCTTTATGGGGTGTGTGTGTGTGTGTGTGTGTGTGTGTGGAAAGAGACAGCTAAGCCAACATAATTGAGTATTAACAACCGCTAGGTGTCTGCCCTAACCACATAGCCCAGGCTGTGCTCATCACACTGTTGATTACAAGCCCTCCAGGCCACTGCCTCGTCACCGCTGGTCACAACTGACCACCAGGTTGTACATATCTGCACACATATCTGCACACACACCAAGTGCCCTTGTTAATCTAATCTCGTCTTCGGCAACATGCATCCCATGCTCCACCATGTACCCACCATAACCTGTGCTGCTGGCATCTGAGTACACAACCCTCAACACCCCAGGGTTATGCCAAATTGGTTGGGAATTAAAATCATGTAACGACTCTGCCCAGAATTCTAATTCTGTCCAAGTTCCCACTGATAACTCTAGCAAAGAGCACCATGCTGACCCAGTGCATACATGCTTCTAGTCATGAACCTGGATACTGGGACCAGTGCCAATCCCATTGCAATAATTTTACTATAAGGCTTGCTAGACACCTAGCATTAAGCCTGTGGGCAATTAGCTGCCTACCTTCAGGCAACACCTCCTTGATCTTTGCCAGAGCCTCCTTTGAACATCCTTCCGCTGTGAGCTCCGCTTTGGCGACTGCCGCCGCTGCCTCATCCAGCTTATCCTCTACGTCTTCATTAAAACGGTGCAGGATCTCATTGGCTTTCCTCTTGAAAGGGTAGCTTTCCTTCCAGCTACTCCTTGCTAGCTTTCGAGACGTCTCTTCCTGCCCAGCCTTAACATCTTCCCGCAGTCGCCTCACCTCCTCCACTAGCTCAGCGATCTCGACCATTGCGACAAAAAGCAACCGAACTTGCTCAAGTGCACGACGCTTAGAATGACAATATTCACACCTTCACATCGATTTGTACCCCCCACCACGTGGCTACACCAACTACCAGAGGAGCTTAGTTTCTGTCTAATTCACTACCTTCAACGGACAGAAATGTGTATTCCACAAGTCCCTATGCCTACCTACTGTAAGGGGCCATCCTGCACATATCTTCAGGGTCTAGCTCAACAGGGTCATACTGCAGCTTGGCCTACATGTGGAGAAAGTCGTGCATTGATATGAATCAGCAGCCTTAATAATAACAGGACCTTGTGTGCTGACTAGATCATACGTGCAATTTATAGGACATTCAACTGTAAGATATTGTCTTCACACGTATCCAGTCCGCACACATAGAGGCCCCCCCCCCCCCCCCCCCATATTCTGGCAGTTGAATTATAAGACCCATGGCCTACACACCTCTTTATCTCAGCAGGGTCTCCTTTCTGTTTGGCTGCATCCAGCTTCTTCTTCCAAACCTTCAAAAGAAAACATGCATTATCCCACCAATTTAACCTAATAGTCACATTCACACCCTGTGTGGGCATGGTACCAGTCATTGCCCCTACACAAGGGCAGTCTGAAGCCACACCTACAACCAGGTGTTATTCTAATTAAATAACAGTTAAACACAACACACCATGGTCACCAGGCTAACCTTTGGTCGGATAAGGGTCACATTCACACCCTGTGTGGGCATGGTACCAGTCATTGCCCCTACACAAGGGCAGTCTGAAGCCACACCTACAACCAGGTGTTAATCACATGAAAACACAACACACCATGGTCAACAGGCTAACCTTTGGTCGGATAATGGTCACATTCACACCCTGTGTGGGCATGGTACCAGTCATTGCCCCTACACAAGGGCAGTCTGAAGCCACACCTACAACCAGGTGTTATTCACATGAAAACACAACACACCATGGTCAACAGGCTAACCTTTGGTCGGATAAAGGTCACATTCACACCCTGTGTGGGCATGGTACCAGTCATTGCCCCTACACAAGGGCAGTCTGAAGCCACACCTACAACCAGGTGTTATTCACATGAAAACACAACACACCATGGTCAACAGGCTAACCTTTGGTCGGATAAAGGTCACATTCGCACCCTGTGTGGGCATGGTACCAGTCATTGCCCCTACACAAGGGCAGTCTGAAGCCACACCTACAACCAGGTGTTATTCACATGAAAACACAACACACCATGGTCAACAGACTAACCTTTGGTCGGATAAAGGTCACATTCACACCCTGTGTGGGCATGGTACCAGTCATTGCCCCTACACAAGGGCAGTCTGAAGCCACACCTACAACCAGGTGTTAATCACATGAAAACACAACACACCATGGTCAACAGGCTAACCTTTGGTCGGATAAAGGTCACATTCACACCCTGTGTGGGCATGGTACCAGTCATTGCCCCTACACAAGGGCAGTCTGAAGCCACACCTACAACCAGGTGTTAATCACATGAAAACACAACACACCATGGTCAACAGGCTAACCTTTGGTCGGATAAAGGTCACATTCACACCCTGTGTGGGCATGGTACCAGTCATTGCCCCTACACAAGGGCAGTCTGAAGCCACACCTACAACCAGATGTTATTCTAATTAAAACACCAGCTCACAAGGTACCCAGACCTTAAATCAGAGCCCCTCGCAAATACTTGCGTATATGTATATGCCAGGGAAGATCAGAGCGATATACACTCACCAGCCCCGGATCCAGCATAGGCCTGAAGGGGGCGGCCGCCCCCCCCCCCCCCCCCCCCCCTCACCCCGCTCAACTCCCCACGCACTATCACGCACGTGCTAACAAACCAAGATATGAATCATCGTACGGCAAGCAGCCCCCCCTTTTCCACTTTTCGTATCGGACCTAAAACGGAAAGCACCACCCTCCCCCCCTCCCCCCTGCTTTCCCTGGCTTTATTGTCAATGTGCCGCCCCTCCCGTAAAACCGCCCTCCCCCCCTAGCCAAATCCTGGATCCGAGCTGACACTCACCTACACATATCCACTGACATTCCTGTCCTCTAGCAAGTAATATCGCTGCGCTTGGGTCTAGCCGTTTAAAAGTTATCGTCACGCGCCCGGAACCAGCAACTTATAAGATTTGAGTTATTTCGTGAACGTTTAATTAGAAGGAAGGTCACATTTGCTTACTAGTACCCTGGCAAAGATGATTATGTATGTAAATATGTTTGTATGCGGTAAATGTATTGTAAATATTAGCGTACAACGTAAAAATGTTTATGTCTGTGTAAATACGAGCATATTGCTGTGGTACATCTTAAGGTGACCTCTAGTAGCTCGAATTAGAGTGCCGTCTTTGCTGACCCTTGTGGGTATGGACACAGTGTGCGCAAGTAGAGTCTACAAGTGTTGTGGATCGATGATGGTCCTCATGTCCTGGATGTGTTTGGGGCAGGGCTAACATCACTACTCCTGTGGCATATTCGCAGGGTGGAAGATTGTGTTTTGTGTATAGGAGTGTATAGAGGGGTGGATACCAACAGAGTCACTTTAGTGGCTATAAATGCCAAACCAGTCATTGAGTGACCCCAAAGAACTGTGTCATGACAACAGCTTGCTGTCGTGGTAACTTAACCTTGGCCAGTAGAGTGTACAAGTGTTGTGGATGATAGTCCTCAAGTCCTGGGTGTGTTTGAGGCAGGGCCAACATCACGTGGCATATTCACAGAAGTACAATGCAGATGCCAAACATGCACGGGTATCATGCACATGCATGTGTCACGCTGCATCTTGGTGGTAATAAATCTCATCGCGTATTGAATATTTTTAATGGTTAAAATGCATGTACAATGGCACTGATACACGAAGTTCCATTATACACTGTACATATTGAATATGTGTATACATGTACCTGTCTATTCAGTATTGGATCTGTTTTCATGCAGCATGCACCATTTACACTAGTATGAAGTTACACCTTTAGTCGCCTACATGCATGACCTAGGGCATCTATGCAACTTGTCCACAAGGGCTCAAATTCTACTGGGCAAGCCCAAAACTTGGGGAAAATGTTAAAAACTGTTTTTTTTAATTCCCATAACTCGTTTAAAGGTAGCCCAGGCTCATCCCTAAACCCCATGGGGGTGCACAGTTTCATAACGCTTTCCCCAAAATAACATTCTCTGGCTAGCTTCACTGCCAAAGTTGGGGCCTTTGATTCAACGTGCAACTTAAAATAATAAATTAAGATCATGCAAAGTTGCAATTCTAGACACCATGCATGACCTGTGACTATGTGTAAATAGGCCTTGTGTATTGTTGTGTCACAACATGGGCCATGCAGAGTAGTGAGTTGTGGTAAAAATTGGTTTATACTGTAACATGAAAGGAAGTAGAAATTGTGGACTAGTCCACAAAAGTAAATTCTAGGATGGTGCGGGTGGAAAGGCTGCACTGTAGTCATTATATAACATGTGCTAAAATGAGAGCCTGGGATTCCAGCTGTGTTTCTTGGTTGCCTAGTGACAACATGGGTGCAACATATGTTAGCGACATGACTCACCACTTTGAAAACCAGCTGCCTCTGCCTGTTCAAATTGTTGGTGCCTTGGCAATACTGATGCTGGTACTGTCATACCCTTATTGTAGCTGCCACCAATATTACGACTGCCATTCTCCTTACTTCTGCCATCCTCCTCACTTCTGCCATCCTCCTCACTTCTGCCATCCTCCTCACTTCTGCCATCCTCTACACTTCTGGCTACCTCCTCTCTTCTGGCTACCTCCTCACTTCTGGCTACCTCCTCTCTTCTGGCTACCTCCTCTCTTCTGGCTACCTTCTCTCTTCCGGCTACCTCCTCACTTCTGGCTACCTCCTCTCTTCTGGCTACCTCCTCTCTTCTGGCTACCTTCTCTCTTCCGGCTACCTCCTCACTTCTGGCTACCTCCTCTCTTCTGGCTACCTCCTCTCTTCTGGCTACCACCTCTCTTCTGGCTACCTCCTCACTTCTGGCTACCTCCTCTCTTCTGGCTACCTCACTTCTGGCTACATGTGCCTCCTCACTTCTGGCTACATGTACCTCCTCACTTCTGCCACCTTCTTCCACATTTGCTGGCAGTGGCTCAGATATCAATAGGATGTTCCCAGATTCTGATAAGTGCAGCCAGGGAGCGGGGGGGGAGGGGGGGGGGGGGGGATTAAAACATATTGACAAAACTAACTTGCCTACCTTTCTCTCGTTTCTTCGAGGAAGCATCTTTACCCTTGGTTTTAGCTTTCTGGCTTTTGCCCGCGGGAGCATCTTTACCCTTGGTTTTAGCTTTCTGGCTTTTGCCTTTAGCAAGATATCATGTAGTCATAGTTCATATAAATATTCATTATTTGTTTACATATACCTTTCTTGGTGGTCATGGAACCTTTAAGTAATTGCATTATAATAAGTCCTCATTATACATGTATGCCCTATTCCTACCATTTGATGAAGTGCCATCTTGTGTGCCTATTTCAGATGATGGTCCTTTGTCCTTGTTAACATCTATTCAACAATGAAGTATTTTAATAAATGGATGTAATTATAAATTCTGTTAACCTTTCTCCAGAGGAAAGGGAGTCCACTTTCCTTCCACAAACATTGCTTCAAGCTCCATCATATCTGACCTTTTTCCTTGAAAAAAAGAAAATAACTGATGTATTAGGGTTAAAGTGTATTGAATATACATCTTACCATAGCCAACTGCAAGACCTTTATATGATTTCTTCCCATCCTTCACTGTGCAGTCAGTGTATGGCTTTGCATTTGGTGGATCCACACATTTCGATCTCACTACTGAGATCGATTCCTCGTCATTCCAGTATATGGCATGATACGTGTAGAGCTCTGTAGTTTAGTTTTTAATTGTCTATATATACTTAATACTAAAATTAAGTTTTGGATTTCATACCGGTTTGTTTCAAAGTAGACCTCAGACGACTCATGGCGATTGACGAATAAAACGCGGACAAATGACGGACAAGTTGAGCGCGCGTTAAAGGAATATTTTAATTACTCGTAATTAACTACAGTATGACGTAGGCGCAAGGCTGAATATGAACAGGCCATCCGTGTGTACCGGTAAATCCTTTTGCACGACTTGATGAGAACGCGAAGCGCGAGAAAGGTGCGCAAATGGTGGCCCCTCCTCCGCACCCACACAAAAAAATGGCTCGTCGTATCGCCGTAACCATTAACGCTAGCGCGTACCTGTTTCAACATTCCTGGAAAGAAATGGTGTTCTAATGAACTGCACGCTGCAGCGCTCGAGATTACGACAATACACTCGTTCAAAGACGAGCCATTGTTATGGTGGGGCTTACGGGGAGGGGGGGGGGGGGGGGGGGGGGGGGGGGCTTTTTAAAAAAGGTACACGTCTGAGACGTGCATGGTGCCGCATTTGCTACTTCTTATGATATATTTATATGGGACAGTCTCCGCGAAAATGGCCCTTCGCTATATAATTTTAAAGTTATAAAAATGACTCACGTTTGAATCGCTATAACTTCGTAACGGTACACGCCATTGACTTCCTATTTTCAACACTTCATACTACACCATTTCTACAAGGTAAAATAGATTATGGAGTCTTGCATTAGCTTCGTGCCAGTGTTGCAACGTCCGATACCCCTTGGGGTTCAAACTGGCCATATCTTTCGGCAGGACGTCTCAATTAACTTCAAACTCGGTTTATACACAGAGGGGTCCTGTACCTATCGATGTGCCCTGTTCGTTAATTTTTACTTGATCCGTTACGGAGATACAGCTGTGCAAAGTAAGTGCACATTTTTCGTTCATTCCGCGCCATTAACCCTACAACCTGGTTCCCGCTACTCCGAGCACATGAATATATACAATAACCTCCCGTGCCCATGCCACTGTATTAACCTGTACAACTGAAGTACCACCGTTCTTACAAACGTCAGTGGTTCTCTTCTATAATGGACAAGATTCGTTAAGCGATCGAAATGTGTGGGATTCAGCTACCGTCACCATACAAAAAACACGGTACGTATTACCAGTACCGATACGCGCGCACAAAATTATGTAGAAATCGTGTCCCTGTCGATTCGATCATACTCTTTGGGTGCCACCCATTGCGTGGCCATTCATATGCTTACAACCTATACGTCAGAGCCATGATATATAATGCACGGTGTATCAGCTAGGCTATGGGAGAGGCGTGGTCGAGTTAAAGACACGTGCAGCGCAGCTAGGTGTAACTCTTCCTTATTGTCGGGATTTGCGTTCTGCTGGCACATATATTTGAAACGCCCACCGTTTTTCATTTCATCTGCATGGTTGGCACACACACACCCATGAACCAAGACATACACACGTCTCACGTCACACTTATACACACTCTTTCCACTATTCTTTCCCCCTTGCTGTACACCCCTGTAAATTGTTATGTGCTACATGGATTCAGTACTCATAAGCTTTGTCTAGTTGAACTTTTTTTCTATGTCTTTCGGTTACAGTGCTTTCACTGGCCTACTATACAAGCCTCTTTCTCAACTATTTGTATTCTGACTGATGTGTTTTTCACGTGTAACTGGATTGTGTGTTCTATACACAGTGGTATAGGAGCATGGAGGCTATGGGGGCAAAGGCCCCAACAATTTTTTCAGAGGAAGGCCCCCCTCCCAACTCCTTCCCCAATTGGTTGTATGTGCTGGATAAATGTGTTGTATGTACTGGACTATTTGTTCCTGTCTCACAGTACCTGCCACATCATGACATACCATGCCTCATGTCCCATATTCCATTACATGCATCCATTTACACACTCACAAACTCATATATACACAACACTCACAACTACATGTATCCCATGCCAATCACTATATATGCTGAAGCTCTGAGTGTGTACCATTGAGAGGTTTAAAAAGACTTAGGTCTTACTATTTATTACCATCCTTTGTTATACCAGGGCCCTGATCTTTATCTTTTGGGATAAAGCAGGAATAATTTTCCTACTGGGCTTATATACAAAAGTAGGTCCAGTAAAGTCCCTCTTACAGAGTGGTAGATCTACAAGTAATATCACAAAAGATAAATAGCACAGATTCCTAGAAGGGGCCCATGTATAATGCTTTTCATACACACGCACATGCACACACACACACATGCACACACACTCTCACACATACACACACACACACACACACACACACACACACAAAACAGTGCTACTTAGAAATAGTGGTTCTGGTGGGTATGACTGTCAGTTTGCTATGACCAGATGCAAAGCCACCCATGGAAGTCACCCATGGAATGTTGATTTACATGCGATGGTGGCAAATAGATAGGCTAATGCCTTTGTGTTTAGGACTCTGCAATTAATGAGACATACCGTCACAAACCCACCTGAGGATCAGAGCACTTGGTGTCATATTTTATGTCTGTTTTTGGATCTGGGGCAGTGCTGCTCTGACTTACATAGGCTTTTGCATTTGGTCATATGTGTAGCAAACTTGACAGCCATCCTCATCAGGACCACTAATCCTAAGTAGCATTAAAATTTCCGTGTGTGTGTGTGTGTGTGTGTGTGTGTGTGTGTGTGTGTGTGTGTGTGTGTGTGTGTGTGTGTGTGTGTGTGTGTGTGTGTGTGTGTGTGTGTGTGTGTGTGTGTGTGTGTGTGTGTGTGTGTGTGTATTTGTGTATGTGAGTGTATGTGTGTGTGTCTACGTAGCATTGGAATCTTTTGCAATTTATTTTTGTGATGTGTTGACAAGCTACTTCTAGATCTGCTCACCTAGAGATGGAAGCCTTGCATACAAGTAATAAAGACATTCTCTATGAGAAAATTGATGGCATATAGGATTGGAAGGCAAAAGGAAGAAAATAAGGGTCTACTAAGGGGAAATGTAATACGCACACAGTTGAACAACATAATGTCCTACAAATGTGCTAAATATAGGGCTATTACATATTTCCTCTATTGCCTGTCAATCCTATATACCAACTTTCTCACAAATAATGTTTTTATTACTTGTTCCATCAGTTCTTTTTCTTCATGAACATAACAAATTTAGAGTATTTGAAATAAGACCATTAGTGGTGTTACACAGTTTAGCAGGGGTATACTGTGTAGAGGGGGGGGGGGGGGTGTCTCCTGGATGGAATGGTAAAAAGGGGGAAGGAGATCCAGTGTGACATCTATGGAAGAGGGGGTACCCTGATGTGGAGGAGCGAGGGGCATGTACTGTGAAGTGGGTGGGGAATCCCATGTGAAAGAGGTGTCTATTGGTAGGGATGGAAGCCCTGATGTGGAGGAGCAAGTAACATGCATCCATTGGTGGCCTTGTAGTGCCATGGGTGTCCCAACATAAAGGGGCTAGCTTAGTGTCCACTGGTGGAGGTCCGGATACAGCTTGCTAAGCTTTTTCAAGACCACCATTGTGTGTGTGTGTGTGTGTGTGTGTGTGTGTGTGTGTGTGTGTGTGTGTGTGTGTGTGTGTGTGTGTGTGTGTGTGTGTGTGTGTGTGTGTGTGTGTGTGTGTGTGTGTGTGTGCTTGTAGCATTGGTAGGAGGATTTATTTTTTTGTGCAAGCTACTTGTGGACAGATGGGAAGCCTTGCATAAGTGGCAGTGAATATTATTGCTTAACCTATCTCAAAGATTTGGAAAGACTGGGCCACTGTAGAGTTTATACAGAGAGCATTCACTGACCATGGCTTCTATTTACCCATGGGTATACACGCAGTACTGCTGAGTTGGTATTTTACTTACACGAAGCTTCAGGACTAGTATATATACAAGAGCACCTTGATGGGGACATGACATTTGAGCCCCCCCCCCCCCATCATTCCAACTCTTTCATGACCACTATCAGCTGAAATAAAGGAGTCTTTAAAACCCTCCCAATTTGAGTACATTGAATGGTATATGGGACATGTATAGTGGAGCCTCACGGGGGCCTCTGACAAACATATTGTGGCATTTGCCCCACACAACCCCCGTACTTCCTACCCCACTGACACCAGTCCAATACATACAACACACAGTCCAGTTGCATGTGTGAAACACATCCACATCAGTGACATGGAGGCCTTTGGACATGACCATGTAGAGGAGGCCATGGGATATGAGCATACAGTGGAGGGCATGAGTCTGACAAGACATACTACCATTTTGTGCTGATACAATTATGACCACTAAAGAAATAGAAGGTAATGTTACTTGCACATGTAGGACCAAACATAAAGAGAATGAATCTGAATATAAACATAACAAAAATAGTTGAGAAAGAGGTAGGCCAGTGAAAGCACTGTAACCCAAAAAAAACGTTCAAATCGACAAAGCATATGAGTGAATCTATGTAGCACACAACATAACAATTTACAGGGTTTACAGCAAGGGGAAATGAATAGTGTCTTATGGTGGAAAGAGTGTGAATAGTCATGACATGAGACGTGTGTATGTTCATGGGTGTGGTTCATGGGTGTGTGTGTGTGCCAGCCGTGCAGATGGAATGAAAAATGATATGGGTGTTATATGTGCCAGCAGAACGCATATCCCAACAATAAGGAAGGGGTACATGTGTTCCAGCCTGCATGTGTCTTTAACTCGACCATGCATCTCCCATAGACTAGCTGATGCACCGGGCACTATATCTCATGGCTCTGATGTATAGGTTGTGTGTGAGAGTGTGTGTGTATGTGTGTGTGTGTGCATGTGCGTGTGTATGAAAAGCATTATACATGGGCCCCTTCTAGGAATCTGTGCTATTTATCTTTTGTGATATTACTTGTAGATCTACCACTCTGTAAGAGGGACTTTAGTAGACCTACTTTTGTATATAAGCCCCAGCAGGAACATTATTCCTGCTTTATCACAAAAGATAAAGATCAGGGCCCTGGTATAACAAATAAATAGTAAGACCTAAGTCTTTTTAAACCTCTCAATGGTACACACTCAGAGCTTCAGCATATATAGTGATTGGCATGGGATACATGTAGTTGTGAGTGCAGTGTATATATGAGTGTGTGAGTGTGTAAATGGATGCATGTAATGGAATATGGGACATGAGGCATGGTATGTCATGATGTGGCAGGTACTGTGAGACAGGAACAAATAGTCCAGTACATACAACACATTAATCCAGTACATACAACCAATGGGGGTAGGAGTTGGGAGGGGGGCCTTCCTCTGAAAAAATTGTTGGGGCCTTTGCCCCCATAGCCTCCATGCTCCTATACCACTTTGTATAGAACACACAATCCAGTTACACGTGAAAAACACATCAGTCAGAATACAAATAGTTGAGAAAGAGGCTTGTATAGTAGGCCAGTGAAAGCACTGTAACCGAAAGACATAGAAAAAAAGTTCAACTAGACAAAGCTTATGAGTGAATCCATGTAGCACATAACAATTTACAGGGTGTACTACAGCAAGGTGAAAAGAATAGTGGAAAGAGTGTGTATAAGTGTGACGTTAGACGTGTGTATGTGTTGGTTCATGCGGGTGTGAGTGTGCCAGCCATGCAGATGAAATGAAAAACGGTGGGCGTTTAAAATATATGTGCCAGCGGAACGCAAATCCCGACAATTAGGTACATGTGTTCCAGCCTAGCTGCGCTGCAATGTGTCTTTAACTCGACCACGCCTCTCCCATAGCCTAGCTGATACACCGTGCACTATATATCATGGCTCTGACGTATAGGTTGTGAGCCTATGAATGGCCAGGCAATGAGTGGCACCCAAAGAGTATGACCGAATCGACAGGGACACATAATGTTGTGCGCGCGTATCGGTACTGGTAATACGTACCGTGTTTTTTGTATGGTGACGGTAACTGAATCCCACACATTTCGATCGCTTAACGAATCTTGTCCATTATAGAAGAGAACCACTGACGTTTGTAAGAACGGTGGTACTAGCTTCAGTTGTACAGGTTAATACAGTGGCATGGGCACGGGAGGTTATTGTATATTAATGTCCTCGGAGTAGCGGGAACCAGGTTGTAGTAGGTTAATGGCGCGGAATGAACGAAAAATGTGCAATTACTTTGCACAGCTGTATCTCCGTAACGGATCAAGTAAAAATTAACGAACAGGGCACATCGATAGGTACAGGACCCCTCTGTGTATAAACCGAATTTGAAGTTAATTGAGACGTCCTGCCGAAAGATATGGCCAGTTTGAACCCCAAGGGGTATCGGACGTTGCAACACTGGCACGAAGCTAATGCAAGACTCCAAAATCTATTTTACCTTGTAGAAATGGTGTAGTATAAAGTGTTGAAAATAGGAAGTCAATGGCGTGTACCGTTACGAAGTTATAGCGATTCAAACGTGAGTCATTTTTATAACTTTAAAATTATATAGCGAAGGGCCATTTTCGCGGAGACTGTCCCATATATTTATATATTTCTTATGATATATTTGCTCGCGTAAATTAGCGTAGTGATAAGTAAAAAAAAACATGAAACACACAGAGACCCTGCAATTCAACAACCGTAATAACAACCGTACCGAAATAAAAGCATGTTACGGTCCAGCTTGCAACCGTACTCCGGTCGGATTATAACCGGATTCGGACTCCGTTACGCTTCCGGTACGGCTAAATTTTATTGTCCCATACTGGTATTATATATTATTATATATTAGATTACGGTGAGGTGCTTATATACAAAAGGCCAAGTTACGTACAGCTGCCTTAGCAGACCAGTTCCTCCTCCCCATTTGTAATAAATGTCCACGAATAGAGTTATTATGTAAGTGCTTTGTGAACGAGATACTTTGCTATCTATGATAGAAAGAATCGGGATTTAAAAATGCATTGGATATGGCATCTATTAATAGATATATATACCTTCAATTGGCATTGTCCAATCAGGTTACATGATTTCATTATGCTGTATTCTAATTACTGGTTTTAGTATTTTTACCCTCCTCCCCAGACCTCCATTGTCTGTGCACACACCATGTGATATAACCATCTCCTTACAGAATGGAGGAACCCCACTGATGTATGCTACAGCAGCTGGCCATGATGAGTGTGTTAAACTGCTGTCAGATAAGGGAGCACAGGCCAACCAACAGGATAAGGTCAGACCGATGTGTCTTACTGACATATCTCTATCCAATAGAGTGTGTACAGTGTTGGGGGTGGGGCATGTTGGTGAGGTGGAGCCGTAATGTGAAATTGCACTCACGCATGTGGGGTTCAAAATAATACAGCTGCAATTCATCAGTGTCCATCATGACAAACATTGCCTTTACCACTACATCTCTAACAGCAGTCTGATGAGAGTAGTTGCCCATATAGGGTTCTACCATATCTGTTCACCCACTGATATCCCTGTAGGAACTGCAAGGGATGCTAATAGCTGCAGCAGCAGATGGCAGTACTGAGGAGGTGATCAGGCTGCTTGATGGAGGGGTTAATGTTGATGCCACTGATGAGGTGAGATGCTCGTGTCAATGTCCCCATGTTCCATCATTCCGTACAGACCACCACCTCTATCCCCATTGACCACCACCTCTATCCCTACAGACCACCACCTCTATCCCTACAGACCACCACCTCTATCCCTACAGACCACCACCTCTATCCCTACAGACCACCACCTCTATCCACACAGACCACCACCTCATAACTTTTCATGTTATAATATAGCTGCACGATTTGATATCCGAACTCTGAATACTGTACTATATCCCGGGCCCCCCGATACGTGATCATATTCCCCCCCCCCCCCCCCCCCACACCCCTTGCCCTTCGTATCTGGCCAGAAACCGACAGCACCACCCCCCCTCCCCCCCCCCGCTCTTAGTATCGGGCCATACCCCACTTTTTGTATCGGGCCAGAAGCCGACCTCACCCCACCCCCAGCCACACCCACCATCCGTGCGCCCCCCTAAAACCTGTATCCGCCGCTGCACACACATTAGACATCTTACAGTAATTTGATACAGATACATTGATCACTCTTATATTAGGATGGTCGAAGTCCATTGTGGGTAGCAAGTTTCAATGGACACCTTGAAGTAGTAAAGAAACTCATTGAAGCAGGAGCTAATATCAATCAGGCTTATAAGGTTGGTATAATGAAATGACCTGTTACATGTACCCATGATTTGGTTTTGGGAAAAGGAACACACCTATATTTATTTAGCATGTAATACTATCATTACATTCACAGGCCATTGGTGTCCATAGTGTAGTACAGATCACCATCTCAATCCCTACGGACCACCACATCAGACCACCTACTATTCCTACAGACCACAACTCTGTCCCTACAGACCATCACCTCTATCACCACACACCACCACCTCTATCTCTACAGACCACCATCTCTATCCCTACAGACCACCACCTCTATCCCTACAGACCACCACCTCTATCCCTACAGACCACCACCTCTATCCCCACACACCACCACCTCTATCCTTGCTTACCACCACCTCTATCCCTTCAGACCACCACCTCTATCCACACAGACCACCACCTCTATCCCTACAGACCACCACCTCTATCCCTATAGACCACCATATCTATCCCTACAAACCACCACCTCTATTTTTACGCGTTCCTTACAGCGATCCCAAACAAAAGCGGGCATCTGCTTGTGACGGTAATTGAAGCGGGCGGGGGGGGGGGGGGGGGGGGGGGGGGGCTCTTGCCAGTATTAATAATCGATTAAAAAATGATAATGAAAAAATAGAGGAAATAAGTAAAGAAAAACATTCTCTGACGAGAAAGTTGGTGGGATATAGGAATTGGAGGCAAAGGTGGTGTAAAAAGGAGGGGAACAAGGTTTTGAGAAAAGGGTAAATGAGACAAAAATCCTATATTTAGAAAGTGTAAATGTAACAGAAAAGAAGTGCTAAATATAGGATTTTTGTCTCATTTACCCTTTTCTCAAAACCTTGTTCCCCTCCTTTTTACACCACCTTTGCCTCCAATTCCTATATACCACCAACTATCTCGTTAGAGATCTTTACTTGTTTCATTACATATCCATCCACTAAATCAAATATCAAATCCATCTTTCATGTGGGACAGTGACCAGCAACATCGATGTTCTTGGCTTATGTGTATGTCACTGTTCAAAATTACTATCATCATATTCACTGGTCCTTTGTGTGCATAGTCACATGTGGTTGTCATGGTTATGCACATGAGTACATCATGCACACACATTAGACATCTTACAGTAATTTGATACAGATACATTGATCACTCTTCTATTAGGATGGTCAAAGTCCATTGTGGACATCAAGTTTCAATGGACACCTTGAAGTAGTAAAGAAACTCATTGAAGCAGGAGCTAATATCAATCAGGCTCATGAGGTTGGTATGATGAAATGATCCACTCCATTCAGTGGTCTTCATGTACTGGCACATGTACCAGTACATGATTTGGAATAAAAGTTTTCGGGAAAAGGATCACACCTATATCTATATCATCATATTCACAGGCCATTTGTGTTCATTGTGAAGTACAGACCACCATTTCAATCCCTAAATACCACCACCTCTATCCTTACAGACCACCATCTCTATCCCTACAGGCCACCACCTCTGTCCCCACAGACCACCACCTCTATCCCTACAGACCACCACCTCTATCCCTACAGACCACCACCTCTATCCCTGCTTACCACCATACATATTACATTTTATTAATTTGGACATGTACATGTTGATGCATGTTTCTGCATATATATTTTTCGTCACACGATGTGTTGCATTTGTAATCCTTTGTAATCCATAGTCATTGTCAAAATCATGTTATATGAGATTGTAACTTTTACTCTGTGCTAGGTGTTCAATGGTCATGCTAACAACATGTGTGTACATGTACATGAAACATAGCCATGATATAACCATAGATAGAAGAATACCTAGTTAGAAGTATTCTTATACCTATGATATCAACAAGTGATGCATTTAAGTATGCATGTATATAGAGAGAGACTGAATCACAATAGATTTTATTTTAATAACTCAGACCACCGCCTCTATCCCCACAGACCGCCACCTCTATCCCTCACCTCAGTCCCTACAGACCACCACCTCTATCCTTACGGACCACCACCTCTACTCCCTCCTCGTACATGTACACCAGCCTTACCCCATGCATAATGACAAATATTGGTGCAGCGTCGCCTATGCATGACTGCCAACTAGTCATATAAACAGCAGCATACAACCTCCACATACACATATACACATACTGATAATAACAATCAAATATGACCATGAACGCATAGAGCAGAGTCCAACCACCTACTGCTACATTTGATTTTAACCTAATTTATTTAGAGGTGGTGGGTCCACACAGGCCACCACCTCTATCTCTACAGACCACCACGTCTGGACACCATGAACATACAGCTATACGCATAACCACATAGACTACACATAACAGACTCCTCTGTCACAGGTCTCCAGCTTTCATCCGTGTGAAAGTGATCATTAAGGAATCATATGCATATACATGTATCACATCAAAAAATTACATATATAAATTGACAGTGCAAAGAGGCATTCACTCTCTACACATCCCCAGCCACCTGGCTGAAACGCAATCCATTGCACGTACACCACCCACATGTACATGTACTGGCACATGTACCAGTACATGATCATGATTTGGAATAAATGGTTTAGGGAAAAGGAACACACCTATATTTAGCATGTATTACTTGCATCATATTCACTGGCCATAGTGAAGTACTGACTACTATCTTAATCCCTTCAGACCACAACCTCTATCCCTACAACCACCACCTCTATCCTTGCTTACCACCACCTCTATCCCCACAGACCACCACCTCTATCCCTACAACCACCACCTCTATCCCCACAGACCACCACCTCTATCCCTACAGACCACAACCTCTATCCCTACAGACCACCACCTCTATCCCCACAGATCTCCACCTCTATCCCTACAGACCACCATCTCTATCCCAACAGACCACCACCTCTATATCCCACCTCCATCCCAATGTACCACCATCTCTATTCCTATGCTTGTTTCTGATTTTGTTTTTTGCATTAAGCCAATCATATATTGGGCTGCAATGTTTTCGAATATATCCAACCACTAAATCAAACATCAAATCCATCTTTCATGTGGGACAGTAATCAGTAACATTGATGATCTTGGCGTATGTGTATGTCACTGTTCAAAATTACTATCATCATATTCACTGGTCCTTTGTGTGCATAGTCACATGTGGTTGTCATGGTTATGTACATGTGTACATCATGCACACACAATAGACATCTTACAGTAATTTGATACAGATACATTGATCACTCTTCTATTAGGATGGTCAAAGTCCATTGTGGACATCAAGCTTCTATGGACACCTTGATGTAGTAAAGAAACTCATTGAAGCAGGAGCTAATATCAATCAGTCTGATGAGGTTGGTATAATGAAATGATCCACTCCATTCAGTGGTCTTCATGTATTGGCACATGTACCAGTACATGATTTGGAATAAAAGTTTTCGGGAAAAGGATCACACCTATATCTATATCATCATATTCACAGGCCATTTGTGTTCATTGTGAAGTACAGACCACCATTTCAATCCCTAAATACCACCACCTACCTCTATCCTTACAGACCACCATCTCTATCCCTACAGGCCACCACCTCTGTCCCCCCTGACCACCACCTGTATCCCCACAGACCACCACCTCTATTCCTCCAGAGACCACCACCTCTATCCCTACAGACCACCTCTATCCCTACAGACCACCATCTCTATTCCCTATGGTCCAGCACATGTATCCCTACAGACCACCCCTTCTACCCCTACAGACCACCACCTCTATCCCAACAAATCACCACCTCTATCCATGCAGATCACCACCTCTGTCCCCACAGACCACCACCTCTATTCCTACAGACCACCACCTCTATCCCTATAGACCACCACCTCTATCCCTACAGACCACCACCTATATCCCTACAGACCACCACCTCTATCCTTGCTTACCACCATATTTATTAATTTGGACGTGTACATGTTGATGCATGTTTCTGCATGTATATTTTTCGTCACACGATGTGTTGTATTTGTAATCCTTTGTATTCCGTAGTCATTGTCAATATCATGTTATGAGATTGTAATGTTTGCTCTGTGCTAGGTGTTCAAAGGTCATGCTAAGAATATGTGTGTACATGTACATGAAACGTAGCCATGATGTAACCATAGATAGAAGAATACCTAGTTAGAAGGATTCTTATACCTATGATATCACCAAGTGATGCATTTAAGTATGCATGTATATAGAGAGAGACTGAATCACAATAGATTTTATTTTAATAACTCAGACCACCGCCTCTATCCCCAGAGACCACCACCTCTATCCCCATAGACCACCACCTCTATCCCTCACCTCAGTCCCTACAGACCACCATCTCTATCCTTACGGACCACCACCTCTACTCCCTCCTCGTACATGTACACCACCCTTACCCCATGCATAATGACAAATATTGGTGCAGATTCGCCTATGCATGACTGCCAACTAGTCATATAAACAGCAGCATACAACCTCCACATACGCATATACACATACTGATAATAACAATCAAATATGACCATGAACACGCAGAGCAGAGCAGGGGCGGATACAGGAATTATAAAAGGGGGGGGTCCGACATGAATAATTAATAAGGGGGAGGGTGCGTGAGGGGGATGTGCCCCCTCCCGCGCGAAGCGCGGAAGCTTTTGGGGGTCCGTGACTCAGACTATCTGACGCCTGAAGCTGTTTGTGGCCATGTGCACCTGATATTACGATTAATGCACGCAATGAGGGTTAACTGTACACGTCACGTGGTATAGGCGGAGGGGGGGGGGGGGGGGGGGGGGTCCGGACCCCCCGGACCCCCCCCCCCTGCGTCCGCCCTTGGCAGAGTCCAACCACCTGCGGCTACATTTGATTTTAACCTAATTTATATAGAGGTGGGGGGTCCACACAGGCCACCACCTCTATCTCTACAGACCACCACGTCTGGACACCATGAACATACAGCTATACGCATAACCACATAGACTACACATAACAGACTCCTCCGTCACAGGTCTCCAGCTTTCATCCGTGTGAAAGTGATCATTAAGGAATCATATGCATATACATGTATCACATCAAAAAATTACATATATATAAATTGTCAGTGCAAAGAGGCATTCACTCTCTACACATCCCCAGCCACCTGGCTGAAACACAATCCATTGCACGTACACCACCCACACAGCAGGCACCCTGGCGTTAGCGGCTGCTGGCACCACCAGCCCACACGCTGTGCATCCCAAACGACTTAGGGTCCACACCCAGGCTACTAATCTTCTCCAGTAACATTTCCTGCAGCCTAGAGTAGCTAAGGCTACTGTGACGACGTCCAGAACTTAGCAAAGACGTGTAACATATGTGACATGTGGCCTCAAGATTATTGCGGCAATAGCACTGTATACACATACACACTGAAATACAAAAATATAGACGCTTATATATTTACAGAATCGTCCGATTACAGGTCACATGAGCTAAGGTGTAAGGTCAGACATGTACAGATGCGTGTCCCTGCTCAGTAGTCAGTGCGCAGTAGTGACGTCAGCTTGTAACCGTATTACACCACTCCCTCCTTTCAATGTTGAAGGTAAGGTCCGTAGCGATCTGGAACTCGGTGTTCCCTGGATGGGTATCTTCGTTCAGGATTGGGTGCAGGTACCTCTGGAGCAGGTAATACTTCGAGTTCAATTTCATCCTCGTCATAATCTAGCAGTTCTGGTGCGGCTGGGGTAGCTGCAGTAGTGGACGAAACATCCGTTGTGTCGTTCGGTTCCCGAGAAGATGGAGGGCTGTGATCTGGCGGAGAGTTTTCTCCACCTAGATATGGTTTTAACCTGTCGAAATGAACACATTGGTAACCTCTTTGACCCTTAATCCTATAGACACAATCCCCCAATCTCTCCTTCACTGTAAATGGGCCCTTCCATGGTAAATGCAGCTTCTTAGAACGCCCCCGAGGAATCGCTGGAGAAAACAACCACACTGTGTCACCAGGGCGAAAGGGTTTTCCATGAGCCTTCTCATCATACAGAGCCTTCTGCCTTCTATGTTCCGCTTTACATTGCTCTCTTACAAATGAATACGCACTCTGAAGACTCATCTTCAATTGTAATGCATAATCAGAGACTGGTTTTGCTTCCGTTGGGTTTGACCCATACATGAGATCAACGGGCAGTTTGGCCTCACGCCCAAACATGAGAAAGAAGGGGCTGAATCCTGTGGAAGAGTGTACACTGGAGTTATAGGCCATACATACCTTTCGAACATAGTGTTCCCAATCATCGGGATGGTTTCTGGTTGTATAGTTGCTAACATGTCAAGGAGTGTCCTATTGAATCGTTCCACCATGCCGTTCCCTTGGGGATGATAAGGTGTGGTACGAGTCTTCTTAATCCCTAACATGTTACATATTTCTGCTATCAAGTCAGACTCAAACTGCCTTCCTTGGTCGGAGTGAAGCTGCTCGGGGGGAGAGAAACGGCAAAACATCTCATCTATAAGTTTTCGAGACACTGTCTGGGCTTCTTGATTCTTTATTGGATACACTTCCACCCATCTAGTAAAGTGATCAGCTGCCACCAACACATACTTACAACCATCCTGAGTCGCTGGTAGTGGTCCCATAATGTCCACGCTGACAATCTGCATAGGATAACCAGCTGGAACGGTATGCAGCTGTGCCTTTCTTTTCGGGACCGTCATTTTCCTAGATGCACAAGTCTTACACTGTCTACACCATGTTCTTACCGCTTCCGTACATCCTGGCCAATAGAACCGTTCCTTAAGTTGAGACAACACTTTCTCTTCACCCAGGTGACCAGAAACTGCACCCTCGTGTAGATCTCTGATGACATCTGTTTGTAACTTAGAGGGTAAGACGAGTTGTAACCTGTCCCCTTTTCCGTCAGAAAATCGTCGCCAGAGTACATCATGTTTGATCACAAGCATACCCCACTGCTGCAGTAGGGTGCGGCTTTCCCTACTCCAGGCCTGAGATATATCTCGATCTGGACGTTCACCTATCACGATTGCTTGAAATATGGGACCAATGGTTTCATCTTCCATCTGCAAATGATGTAGTTCACCTAAATTGTCTGGTAGAGGAAGAGAGGGCGTGACAACATCGACCACCATGTTTACCTGAGCTTTTCCACACAAGTCCCCGCGCCCACACTGTGTGCACGGGAGTCTTGACAGTGCATCAGCATTTCCGTGTTTGGTGCCTTTGCGGTGTTTGATGATAAAATCATACTCCTGCAATTTTTCCAGCCATCTTGCCAGTTGACCCTCGGGCTCCTTGAAGTTCTGTAACCATACTAACGATCCGTGGTCGGTACGCAGTGTAAACTGCCGACCCAATAAGTATGCTCTAAAATGCTGGCTAAACTCTACTACAGCTAATAGCTCCTTGCGGGTAACGCAATACTTCTGCTCTTGTCTCGACAGTGATCGGCTACCATATGCAATAACATGCTCAGTTCCATCGTCGTAAACCTGAGATAAAACTGCTCCAATACCAACATCGCTCGCGTCTGTGTCTAAGACAAACGGTTTCGTGTAGTCCGGGTACACTAGAATAGGAGCAGTAATCAAACAGTTACGCAGCTCCTCAAATGCTTGTTGGCAAGACGGAGACCAGCAAAACGGAACGTTTTTCTCGGTTAAATGCTGAAGCGGTTTGCATATGGACGCGAAGCCACTGACAAAACGCCTGTAATAATTGGCCAAGCCTAAAAACTGCAACAATTCGCGCTTACACGAAGGAATTGGCCAGTTACGAATAACAGCGGTTTTGTCAGGGTCAGTGGAAATCCCTTCCTCCGAGATTACGTGCCCCAAATATTTGACTTCCTTTCTTAACAGGTTACACTTCGATGGCTTTAGTTTGAGCCCAGCTTCTTTCAGTCTTTTCAAAACACATACAAGATTATGTATGTGATCCATAAATGTTGGTCCCACCACTACAATATCGTCAATATAGACTAGACAGTTATGCCATTTCAACCCATGCAATACGCGGTCCATTAAACGTTGGAACGTGGCTGGTGCGTTACATAATCCAAAGGGCAATACCTTGAACTCGTACAAGCCTTCGGGTGTAGTAAAGGCCGTCTTCGCTCGATCCTGTTCTGCCATTTCGACTTGCCAGTAGCCTGTTTTCAGGTCCAATGTCGAAAACAGCTTGGAACCAGCCAGAGTATCTAAAGTGTCGTCAATTCGGGGAAGGGGATATGCATCCTTCCGTGTGACGGAATTAACTTTTCGAAAATCGATACAGAATCGAACAGACCCATCCTTCTTCTTTGCTAGAACTATTGGAGACGACCAGGGACTATCGGATGGCTGAATCACCCCTTTGTCCAGCATGTTGTGTAACATCTTCCGGATCTCCTCTTTCCGAGCTTGTGGGATTCTATGTGAGTGGCAATGAACAGGAGGAGAGTCACCTGTGTCTATTTTGTGTTTTGTGAGCGAGGTTCGACCCATGTCACTCTCGTGGAGGGAAAAAACATCATTATATTCTAGTAACACGGCAAATAGTACTTCTTTTTCTGCAGATGAAATGTGTTCGCCAACCTTCTGCACCATGTTCCACAAAATGCTTCTGTCGTCTGGAGACAGTTCTAAACCAGCAGAGACCGCTGAAACGCCAGCAGGTTGTGAACACGGTTCAACAGACTCCAGTGTTGCTATAGTTTCACCTTTCTTTAAGATAACTGGGGAATCACGAGGGTTCAATAAGCGAATAGGTAGTGACTGCGATGGATCACTGACGTGTACAATCGCATGAGCTACCATTACCCCGTGTCTGCTCAAAGTGTCACCTTCCACCATCCACGTGCCCCCGCTAACCGTACCCTTAGGCGTTACCATGATTTCCATTTCACTAAGAGCAGGTATCGTTATCACACTACCTACTTTGAATTGGATGGAGCCAGCACAATTCTGTGAGGAGGTAATGCCAAGTGAGTGTGACAATCCTTCGGGAGGAAGGGTAAGGAGCTTTCTTCCACAGTCAATGATACCCCCATTAGCTTCGAGAAAGTCTAGTCCTAGGATTGCATCCACCAAAATACCATCAACAACAACAAATGTAACGTCAAACCGCTTCCCATCCAACTGTAGTGAAACACGGGCACAACCCCTCACCGATAGCGTATCACCACTGACACCAGTTAGCTTCGGTCCAGCCCACTTCTGCAATATTCGCTGAGACCCTCCTTTTTCAAGTTGTATCCAGATGTTTTTATGCAACAGCGAAACAGCAGCACCTGTGTCGATTAGACACTCAACAGAAATTTCATTAATCAACACATTTACGCGGAAACTCATGCATGAAGAATTTAATGACGTGTACGTATGCACCATGGGTTCGCTGTGTTGGGCCTTCACTGGTCCTGATTCTCCCTCTCGTGGAAGGCCCTTTCCACGGAGGGACGGAAGTTTCCCTGCTGCTCTGCTGTTGAATTTGGACATATTCGAGCCGGGTGACCCTGCTGTCCGCAATTCCAACACACAATAGGCCCACGCCTCCTGCCCGACTGTTTGGCTGGCTTACCTCTGGAATTGTTATCACTTCCTAGTGATACCTCTAACCTTTGAAGTCGTTCACTTAGTTTTGCCAATGTCCTCTGAAGTTCTTCACCTGTACCTGCCACCATTCTCTGGGCCAACGCCTCACCGCCCAAGACCCCCGCCGACTGCTGAGGAGCAACAGAATCAACACAGTGGTAAGCCGACCTACCAGGGGCACTTAGGTATGACTCGAGCTCTATCGTAGCTGCGACTGCTTCTTCAACACTGTTCGGTCGTTTCTGTTTTACCCCAAAACCCACCTGGGGGTTCTCTATTTGTGACAAGAACTGGTTCAGGGCCAGGCGCTCTCTAGCCTTGTCTTCCAGGTCGGGGTAGGCCCTGTCGGACAGTGTGCGCAGAGCATCCCCGAAGGAAGCCCAGTCTTCATTGGCCCGTTTCGTTCTTGTCTGAAGTTCTGCGACGTAGAGCTCTCGCCTACTTTCAGGGGCAAAACGTTTTTGCAAAGCCTTTATGCACTCACCATAACTGCTTCGGGTGCTCTCTGGTAAATTCATGAAGGCTGTCTGTGCCTTCCCCATTAGTCGCACGCGGAGCCATTTGAGTTTATCTTCGTCCTTCTCCCACTTATTCACTATCGCCACACTTTCGAAGTGTGTGACCCATTCCTTCCAGTCTCCAGCAGGGTCGCCACTAAAGGGCTCAGGTAAGAGAGCAGGTCTAGTATTCGACATCCTGCCGACTACGCCAATGTGACATGTGGCCTCAAGATTATTGCGGCAATAGCACTGTATACACATACACACTGAAATACAAAAATATAGACGCTTATATATTTACAGAATCGTCCGATTACAGGTCACATGAGCTAAGGTGTAAGGTCAGACATGTACAGATGCGTGTCCCTGCTCAGTAGTCAGTGCGCAGTAGTGACGTCAGCTTGTAACCGTATTACACATACATACAAAATATACACCATAAATACTCAATAAAAGGAATGTTCTAGATTAGATCTTAATACAGGGTGCACGTGATACTGTTACATTGCTCCCTCCTCCATAAGGAACACACCCATGTGTCGATTTAAAAGTAGACCCAGGTTCCCAATCTTTCAGGAGGCCGTCTCTGACGGGTTGATCGACGTATACTGTCTGTGGGTGGGGCAATATCTTGGGCTTGCTCATCTGCCTTTGCCAGAGGTTCCACTGCTTCTCCGTCATCTCTAGGGTTGTTAGCCATGCCGGGTTCTTCTCCATCCACATGTGCTGGTGGGGGAGTGGCCTCTTGTGGATCTTGTAATGGTAGTACCATCATATCCAACTCATCTTCTTCTGCTTCCCCTTCTTTTGGTTTACCATCACCCTGAGAACTGCCAGTTCCACATTCATGCAACACTCTCTCTACATATGGCTTTAGCCTATCAAAATGCACTGTATGCTGCTTATGTGGGACTGCATCTTGTTTTATTTTGTACACACAATTGTCCCAAACATCCACAACTGTATAAGGTCCCTTCCAAAATCTATGCAACTTTCTTGACTGCCCACTAGGAACTACTGGATTATTCAGCCACACCTTACTCCCTCTGGTAAATGGTTTACCAGCCACCTTCACATCATAGATTTGCTTGTGTCTTCTCTGTTCAGAAGATAAGTGGCTTCTCACCCGTTCGTAGGCTTCACTCATCCATTTCCTCAGGTCTTTAACAAACAATGGCACATTGGCTGGCTGTTCTGTACCTGAAGGATAACATCAGTAGGTAACTGTACCTCCCTGCCAAACATTAAAGAAAATGGTGTGTGCTTAGTGGCCTCGTGGATACCGGTTCGATATGCCAGCATAAGACACGGTATCCTGAGGTCCCAGTTAGTCTCATCGTCCACTGCATCCATTGTCAGCATCGAAAGTAGTGTCCTGTTGAACCACTCGATCATACCATCTGATTGAGGGTGATATGGAGTGGTCCTGGTTTTCACACTCCACATCAGCCTACAGATTTCCTTTATTAGTGATAATTCAAAGCTCCTGCCCTGGTCAGTATGGAGGTGAGATGGAGCTCCAAACCTAGAGATGAATTCATTTACCAATACACGAGCAATTGTGGCAGTCTCCATATCAGGTGTAGGAAATGCTTCTGTCCACTTTGTGAAATAATCACCAACAACTAACACATACTTGTTTTGGCGTGGGGTTATGGATAAGGGACCCAATATGACCATAGCAACATGATCCATAGGCTGTTGCTGTGGGATTTGTAGCGGAGCATGTCGCTGCTTAGGAGGTGCTTTAGTGGACCCACAAAGATTGCAGGATCCACACCATTCTTCCACGTCATGATATTGTCCAACCCAATAAAACCTGGCCCGAACCTTTTCCAAGACCTTGCCAACTATTAGGTGCCCCCCAGAGAGAGAATCATGAAGCTCAGAGAGGACACTTGGCACTCTACTGGGAGGTATAACAAGCTGAAGGCATTTATTTACTCCACCACCCCCTGCATCCTCCCACTGCCTATACAGAACTCTTCTTTTCACCTCTAAATATTTCTTTTGAGCCCATAAACTTTTTAGCACATGGCTAGCACTTGGTGGACACTTGTTGGGTCGTGCATTAGGGTGCTCTACCGAATCGATGACTTGTTTTTGTTTTATATCTTCATCAGTGTCTTGCAACTCACGAATCTGAGATTCAGCCAAGCATGGTAACCAGTTGCTGTTTGGTACAGATGTTGTACTGCTGACATTAACATCCACCAGCTGGCCAGGTAATCGCGACAAGGCATCTGCATTAGTGTGCTTTTTTCCTGGGCGATGCTGAACCTTGAGGTCATTCTCTGCAAGAGACTCTAGCCACCGTGCCACCTGCCCTTCCAATATCTTTGAATGCGTAGAGACACCACAGCGCACTGTGGTCTGTTTGCACCGTGAAAGGTCTTCCAAGAAGATATGGACAGAATTGGCCCACAGCCCACACAAATGCCAGCATTTCCTTTCGGGTGGCACAGTATCTTCTTTCTGCTTTAGTCAATGCTCTACTTGCATATGAGATAATCATTAATGCATTGTGACAGTACTGCTCCAACACCATCATCACTAGCATCACAATCAACAATAAATTCAAATTCAAAATGAGGGTAGGCCAAAACAGGGGCTGTTGTGAGCATACCCTTTACCTGACACTCCTTCGACCACATCCAATGCTTACCCTTTTCCAGTAGACGGTTGAGTGGGGCTGCAATGCCAGCAAAGCCTTTCGCGATTCGCCGGTAGTACGAGGCGAGACCCAGGAACTGTCTCAGTTCTTTCTGTGAAGCAGGGGTAGGCCAGTTCAGTATATAGTCAACCTTTTGCAGGTCTGTTTCAACACCCTCACTGGATACTACGTAACCCAAGTAGCTGACTTTCTTCCGCAACAGTCTGCATTTCTTTGGTTTCAGCTTCGTTCATGCCTGCTTTAACCTCCCAAGAACTTCTGCCAATTTTGTGACATGCTCCTTGACGGATCTGCTGTAATTGATAATATCGTCAAGATATACCAGACATGTAAACCAGTAAGCACAAGCTCCATCAGTCGCTAAAAAGTGCTAGGTGCATTGCACAGACCGAAGGGCTTTACACAAAATTGGCACAACCCAAATGGTGTAGAGAATGCCGTTTTCTCTCGGTCTTCTGCAGCAACTCCCACCTGCCAATAACCGCTTGCAAGGTCCAGTGTTGAGAACCAGCATGCTCCATGCAGTGCATCCAGGGATTCATCAATTCTTGGGATGGGGTGAGCATCCTTCCTGGTGACTGAATTAAACTGACGAAAGTCAACACAAAATCTAGTGGACCCATCTTTTTCAAAACAATAGGTGATGCCCATGGGCCATTAGCAGGTTCAATAATGTCATTCTCAAGCATGCTGTCAAGTAATTGTTTTACCTCCTGGCGGCGATGAAAGGGTAGCCTGCGGGGGCCCTGCTTAATCGGTTTAGAGTTCTGGGTGTCAATGCTGTGTTGAACCATGTCAGTTCGTCTGATGTCAGTGTCAGATACTGAAATGACATCAGAGAACCGGTGCAGAAGTTTCCCTCAACTCTTCTCTCTCCCCTGACGCAATGTCTTCAGCATCACAACTAGACTGTTAATTATATTGCCCAGGTTCTCCTGCGACCTCGCACCTGCATTTGTCACTGGAGCATTGATCACACACACACACTAGTGCTCATCAACAATCTGAAATTTTCCAACCTTTTTTCCCTTGTGGATCTTAACTGCTGTTGGGTTAGGATTCATAACCTGTGCCATCGTAACACCTGTCTTGTTTCGTGAGATTGAATGGGCTACAGCAAGCTTACGGTGTTGGACTCCGGTTCCAGCAGTCCACAAAACCCGTCAGCTGCATATGAGATATTCTTGTGTCTAGTCAGTCTGACTGGAATCAACATCTCACGTTGTTTTGGTATGCATATGTCTTCCATTATTTCAACACCACATGTACATGCTACATTTACAGGCTGGTATTGTTCCCTACAATGTATTGGAACTAACTGTCCACCAGCAAGCAATGTGTTTGAATGATAGTCAATAATGCAATCATTAGCCACTAGGAAATCTGCACCCAAAATGCATTCTTGTGTGAGACTCTGAGCTACTAGAACACAATGCCACCTGACTAAACCACCAACACTCACCAAATCATTGGCCTGTCCCACCAGTGTAGGAGCACTCCCATCAGCAGTTACCACACCATGAGATGCATCATGCAACTTACTATCACCTGCATGCTTGATCGCTTCCCACACGTGAGCGCTGAGTAACATCACTGCAGAGCTCGTGACGAGCAACATAACCATCTCACGCCCTTCAATCTGGCCTGTCATCCATGTAGCAGAGCTCGTTTCAATGCTACCCACCATAGCTTGCTGTCTTTCAGTCTTTACATGCGAGGTCGGTGGTAGACCTGTCCCACCGACCCGCTCCAGTTTAAAGGATGCTTTACCTATTTAAGGACAATTCCGCTTTACGTGACCTTTTTCGTTGCAATGCCAGCAAATGATATCACGATTCCTGTGAGCGACTTTACTGGGCTGCTCAACTCTCCTTGGCTCCTCTATGGGCTCCTTCTTTAGAGTTGTTTCTTCCTCCACTAGCCTTTCTACCTGTCTCGTTAGGCGGTGAAGTGTATCTTCCCAACCAGCCGGCACATGTATAACTGCAGCTGCCAAAGGTTCCTCGGCATTCCTCCCCGTTTGCAGCCGTTTATGGGCCACCTCCACAGCTTCCAGCCTACGCGCAGTAGCCACAGCTTCACTGACGGTCTTGGGCATGTCTTTCATCAACTGGACTTGGACCAAGGGGGATGAAATCCCTTGGATAAACTGGTTACTAGTTAATATTTCACGCTGTTTGTTAGACCACGTTGGAAATGCTCTCCCTTGCCAGCACGCGCAATACACCGGCATACTCCACTAAGGACTCACCGCGCTGTTGCACCCGCGTTTGAAATTTCGCCTGCCATTCCATTTCTGTGCCTTCATGACCATAGCGGCTTTGCAGACAGTCTCGCACAGCTTTGTAGTCTGCAGACTCAGACAAATCATTTTGCACTACTAACTTCAACGGTTCGTCATCCAGCAATGGTAGGAGTTCTTTTACCATCACCTTGTCAGGTACTTTCACCTCCTGGACGTACCGCTCGAAGCGCGTGACCCAAAGGTTCCAGTCTCCCTTTTCAGAAAACTTCGCTGGAGGCACCACTCCTGACACCAATGTGACGGCGTTCAGAACTTAGCAAAGAAGTGTAATATACATACAAAATATACACCATAAATACTCAATAAAAGGAATGTTCTAGATCTTAGTACAGGGTGCACATGATACTGTTACACTACCACTCTTCCGCAAACATTCCCCCGACTTGTTGTGCATTATTCCCCTGAACAAATAGTCCTGTGAGTCATGCGCTAGGCGACCCATGGAAAATATCTTTGCATCATGCCAACGGGATATGTAGCTGTGCCTGTACGAGCAATCACTAAAGATGCACCCTCCCTATACTAATCTGTCTTACTGGATGTAATCTGTATTACCATACCTTCCGAATTAAAGACCACATCGGCACACCGCAGCTTCACATATGGAGAAATGGCCCATACATCAGCGGTCATCTTGCATTTTTATTTCAAATTGAATTCTAAATAAACTCAAAAAATACTAAAAATTGGGATGAATTCGAATTTTATTTTTCATTGCGTTGTAAGTATGCAACGTTATACAAAAATCAAGACAAAAATTTAATTACTATCGCAGGTAATTATAATATTCAACACTCCCGTTAGCTTCAATAACTACAATAAGCAGCATTTCGTTAATAAACTCGTGCATGCATCCAGGCCAGCCCCACCCCATCCGACGAGGGGTGGATGCGCATCAATTAGCACATAGACGGCCAACCACATTTTTGCAAAGGTGGGTTATGTACAATTGCGGATTGTTACTAAGTGCAGAATGGCACATTGTTACTGTTACAGAAGTGGCGGATATGCATCAGTACTATGCTTACATATAGTACACGCCACGTTCGCTAGTTGTAACTTAACGCGCTGGCACCTATGGGGGCCGGGGACTGCGATCGCATACTGTACTCCTTCCAGCCAATCAATTTGCTCCCCCCATAATTCAGGAACTGCCACAATCATGACCTCATCCTTTGATATCAACCTGTTCGTATTGTACTGTTTGAAAATAGCCGTATTAAAAGTTAGGAGCGCATATTCGTATGGGCCTAATAGGGGTGGTCCGTGCTACATGTATATGAAAGGAACGGTGAGTCTCAAATTATTTAATGCTTGAGTATCCTTTTTGCTTATGTGTCTTGTGGCTTCTTGGGGTGCATACATTTGTATATACATGTATGCTATGCTCTTTACATTTACCATTGTATGGTGCTTGGGTTTTAGCATACTGGCTTCATCTCCTGGGAAACATCAGCTAGTATGACTTCAGGCAACATGGCCACCATATGATCAAGCATACAGGTGAGTTAATGTTGTCCTGCACAGTATTATACTCACCATCACACACATAACCCACAGATACTAACAAGTGTGCACTCCCATGGGTGCCCCCAGCTTTTCTAGAAGGGGGTTGGGGGGGGGGGCAGAGGTGAGGGGAGGGGCACCAATTATAGGGCAGTGGCGGCGGAGCAATAATAAAGTGATACGGCGGACTGGGGGGGGGGGGGGGGGGGTGGAAAGAGGGTCTTCAATATATGAGCAGGGGTGTAACATAAAAAGTGCTACAGCGTTCGCCGTACTTGCCATAGCGTCAGCGCCGCCTATGTAGGGAGGTGGGCAGGGGGGAGGCGCATGTAAGTAGAAATCAATACTGGGACAGGGGTTAAATTATTTAACAAGCATTTATTACAAGGGGTTGGGGGTGGGGCGCCATTGAGTCTCAAAAGGGGGGGGGGGGGGGGTGCCCATGACTCAAAACACAGTCACACTCAGAATTCTATATTACTCATCCAACACACCAAATAACATTTTTCACCCCCAACATGAGCGTCACTCCCAGCATACACAACTTTATGACCCCATCAGCATACACACCCAACTCATATTCTCCACCAACCACATACCAGTACACACTAGCAACAGTGTGCACATTCCCAATGACCCTACACACCAGCATAGTTTCATTGATGGGGCAGGAGTGCCCCATACCTCCCATATTTTTGCCCCCTCTTGGCAATGAAGGGATAACAAGTTACACAACCCATGCACAGAATTGGCTCGCTTGGTATAAAGTCCTCCTAAAAGTTTCAACTTAACATTTGTCTCCCCCCCCCCCCCCCCCCCCCCCCCCACTGATGTTTTTTCTCGATGATGGATTGTGTCACTTGTTATCCCTTAATAACAGCATGTACACACCAGGTTACCCACAGGCACACCAGCACCCTAGCGTATAGCTGGCCAATCACCTAGCCTACAGATCATTAGACCAACATGAGTCTAAATTCACACACACACACACACACACACATACACACACACACACACACTACACATCACACACTAGAACAGTTAGCATAACAGTGAACACTACCAGTCCCACACATGGGGTTTCTTTGACCTTAGAGGGGGAATTTTAAAAATTCGTTGCTAAGGCAACTCTGAGTTTATATCACTTATTGCCAAGGGGCAACAATATGGCATGCTCCCCATACACCAACTTATATGTACTACATGTAACAACATGATAACATATGCAGTTCCCTTCATACATGTACCCATAATTCTGCCTTACATGTGTTCTTAGCCTACCCCTATCAGAGGTCATCTGCCCAACATAAAGGGGTAGTGATCAACAGGATCGGCTAAGAACACTAACAGTTCTTTTTATTTATTTTTCCTACTCCACATGAAATGCTCCCTAGATGGCTGTATGGTCAATGTGATACAGCCAGCATGACAAAAAGCTTCAGCAACAACTCAAATAGAAGGGATATTGCAGCCTTTGTGTGGTCATCAAGTAGCTACAAGGCTCTGCAGACTTCATGTGATGCATGCATGTAGATTTGTGGTGTGCTTGGCATTTGTATTTGGTGGTGTAAGAACTGTATGTGTGAATGTGGATAGTTGCTGGTATTGATGGACTTGCTGAAAGCAGACAGGAGGCTTGGTCTTTTAGATAAGAACTATGTATATAGGTAGTTGTGGGGTGATTATGTAAACTTTTCCTTCCCACTTTATAAAAACTGACCTGTTGAGTGTGTAGCAATACAGATGCCTGTACATGTAATAATATAACATCCAGCCATTTGGTCATATTTTTGCTGCTGAGTATCCACATGTGTGAGGTGTACTGGTATGTCATCATAGTGTGTAGGTGATGGTCTGTGTACATGTGATGGTGTGTAGGTATGGGTGGCCTGGTAGGTTACACTCTTGTCTGATATGACGATACTGTGTAAGCCAAAAGCTGTAATGTTCGTACCTTGCATTATACATGTCTGTTTGGCGAGCCACATGTTCTAAGTAATTCCGCTCAAATAAATAGCTCCCGCACACACCTACCAGTCTAGTAAAAAAAAAAGTATCAACGCGCAAGAGCAGTTGATTTGATTAATAGTTACACGCAGCCAGTATTTACGCCCATGTAACTTCGGTGGGTCTACTTCAAGCTTGGTGTACGATTGAACTAACCCACAGAACAGGATCCGTGATTATAAACACTCAACAACACACGTGGGAGAGCATATATACAATGTTCAGAACTAGGACATTTGTTTTATATGAATAATAGGTGTGGCTTTGGATGGAGCACCACATAACGAAAGTCAAAGAGCGTTGCAGAGTGTGTGGCCGCTTCTTGGTGGAGGCTAGGAAAAGAAAACAAGGAGCTCATATACCTGCCAAGAGTTTGCAGCTCATTTGTACACTGTCTTTCCTGTTAACACCAGCAATTACATAGTTAACACTCACCCTCCTTTCTTCTGCTACCGTTGTAAAATTGTACAACCATTGTTGTACAACCATCTGCGTTCTGCCAACCATGTCCATCTTGGCAGTACACCAGACTTAAGCCGCCCGGCCAGTGGATGTATTCCCTCTCTCCCAATCGAGGACAAGTACATCCGCTAGCTGGGTACGGCTTAGGTCTGGTGTAATGGTACTTCCTGACTCTACTCTCACTCCTGGAAGATGGGCACGATGGCAGAACTCAACATACACGTTACGCAGATGGTTGTGGCCATGCAGTGACAACATCACCACCCTGTTTACAGGTAGTAGCGCCAGGGCACAAAGAACATGAGGAGCCTCTAGCCATATCCATCCCTAGCCACCATTGGATGGAGAATTACAGTTCATTGGGTTCAAAGTTCAGGTCAAGACTAGGAGGTGTGACCAGTAGCCAGGATGCAGCATGAGGTGCTGACACAGAGAGCAGCCGAGCCTTGTCAGCAGGTGATGATGCTTTCAACAACAATGAGAACTGGTGGGTCCTCTAGTTTCTTTGACAGTATACCCTTTGGTGGACGGGTGAGGCTGTGATAGCATCCACAGAGATTACTTCAGACAGGGAGACTATGCCTTATATTTGTGTCCCATAAAACAAATATCAGTCCTAACAAGATCTGTTTATCACGTTCGGAAGCAATTCATTACTTAAAACGAAAGATTACATATAATTAAGTGGCCAGAAAGCAATAGGCCCACACTAATGTATCACTAACTCCAATACAGTTCAACTTGACTGACCTATTTTACATCTTGCAGCACTCTTTCAGGCGGGAGCATGTCAAATAGAGCGCTGACACTGAATCACTAACATAGCTACACACGTGGTTCTTCATCAGTGAGTAAAAACATGAAGGTCAAGAACATAGAATTTTATTTTGTACATGTTTGTTTATGGTGCTATTATTACTTCAAACGATCAATTGTATACACATGCACACACATATACATAAAACCCACACATAATACAAACATGTACACATATGTATTTATACACATATGCATGTACATGTACAGACATACATAAAACACACACATAATACAAACATGTACACATATGTATTTATACACATATGCATGTACATGTACAGACATACATAAAACACACACATACATACAAGTACACATGTGTACATAATACACATACATGTGAAAACATACACAAATACATACATGTACACACATACATAAAACATGCACACATACATGTACACATACACATAAAACACACACTGATACATACATTTTCACATATATACACATGTACAAAAAACACATACATGTATGCACACATATTTATATATATGGGACAGTTTCCAACAAAATTGCCCCTCAATATTCCCTTGCGTTTGAATAACTATAACTTCCAAACGGTTAAGGCTAATGACTTCTTATTCTCAACACTTCATAGTCACCATTTCTGTATGGTGAAATACATTTTGGGGTATTGCAATGTGTGATACCCCACTAGGTTCAAACCCGCCAAATACTTTTCGGTTCTCCTATAATCAAATCACTTTTAAAATTCGGTTTGTGGGTAGAGAGGTTCCTGTACCTATCACGGCAAGTTGTGTCCCGCTATATCAAGCGGGAAAATGTGCATGTAGGGACCTCTCTATTTGCAAACTGAATTTGAAGCGATTTGATTACTCCTACTGAAAGTTATGGTAGGTTTGAACCCGGTGGAGTATTGGACGTTGCAATACTGGGGAGTTAGGAAAAGGCCATCAGTTTTACATTACCAAACTAAGGCTAAGGTTGATTTCAGCGATCTAGCCATGTGCATGCACTGCATGCACCCCCCCCCCCCCCCCCCCCCCCAAATTCATATCCCGCCCCTCTGGTACCAATTGGATTATTCCATTATTTAACTGTACACTCCTACAGATGACAACAATGGTGTCCATGGTGGGGGGTTGTGTTTAGAAACATGTCGATGTCGTTGTCCAGGGTTGCAAATATGTCCTGAGGGGGGTAGTATAAATGCCTGTCCTGGGGTGCTAGCAGATAAAACATAAGCTTGTACTTGGGGGGGGGGTGGGGGGGGGGGGGGGTGGGAGTGATAGGGGTTAGCAGGTATAACATAAGCTTGTCCAGGGGAGATGTAACCAAATAGAAGCTTGTCTGGGGGTATTAAAAAACTTAACAACAAAAGGTGGTTGTATATATTGTCCTGGGGGTTACGTTTGCAATTATTGTCATCTGTAGGTGTGTATGGTTAAATAATGGAATAGCCCAAAGCTGCCCCGCTCCCCCCCCCCCCCCCCCCCCCATGCACAATCATGTGTATGGCAGACTACTTAATTCCTATGCAGCCACTGGCGGACAGAGGGGAGGAGGGGAATTTAGGTCTGCAACCCGAGCACATCTCCCTTTGGTGTCTCTGTCCCTCCAATCCCCCTTTAATTAAATTCTGGATCTGCCACTGGCTTCACATATATTTATTATCAATGTGCCACCCCCCCCCCCCCGCCAAATCCTGGATCCAGGGCTAATTCCAGCCATACATAAAGATTTTTGTTGAGAATAGGAATGGCTGCGCTCAAATGGGTGGTTAGCTATCTATCACATACACATGCAAACATAAAGTGCTTGCATACTATACATACCACCCACACACATGGACAGTGCTCACATACATGTACCTGCATGTTTCTTACTAAACACTGTTCAATGGCCAGTAACACAAAACAGGATGCCATGGTGATCGATGGCATGAAGGCTGGCACTCATCACTCACATACACAATGGCAAAGATGCTGGTGTATGTGTTTAAAATAAAAAACATGTACTACAATGGACATACCTTGCTCTAACTATACCTCACAGTAGTGAGCTCTTCATACCTCTTGAGGATACCATGCATCACTTGTGCAACTTTGTTGCCTCCTGAGTGTGGGATCCAACAATTTGAGGAAAAGAACTGCGGCTGTACCCAGAGGGGGTTCGTAACCATGGAAACCTATAAAATTGCTAGTAAAATCAGATTTTACTAGCAATTTTATTGGTTTCCTTGGTTACGGAACCCCCTCTGGGTATGGCCCTGAGAACCTAGAGTGCTTTTAGAAATGCTATCTGCTTACACTATGGCTGGCAACCTCCGTTATTACCATCACATTGCATATGTGGCTCCATCTATACTGTGGAGCATGCCATGAATTGCCCATCAGGAGGCTTTCCTTCAATTCGACACAATGAGGTGCGAGATCTGACCTCAGTGAGGTATGTCACAATGCAGAACCTACATGTACTTTGCAGCCATTGCAGAGTGAGTGCCTTACATATAAGTCTGCCAATGCAGAGCTACAAGCAAGAAAAACAACGAATTATCTGACCTCTTAATTGAAAAGTTTACATAAAACCCACAACCAATAACAATTCTTCCACATGTCACCACTCCTAATTAAAGAGGCAGTACTTATGAAACCACAAAGACCTGTGAGTTTCAGACAGCAGCTAATACAACTACCAGCCCTTCTTCAACTGTCCACATTTGATACATTTGGTACACAAACATACAAACTTATGTCAGCACCATACAAAACACCACTGAACAACTTTACAGTCTGCTAGCAAGCATTATATGATGAAAACACAACGCTTTACATTTGAGTAGTAGTTCTCCTGGTGGAGGTTGGAAGGGTGACTGGCACAGTCCAAGAGCTACATCACATTGTTCGGTATGATGGGTTCAGTCCCTGGTCCATACCAGGCAGTCATGTAGGTAGCCCACTGAGCCTGGAACCAGAGCTGCTGGCAGACCACCTGGGTATACCTCCACTCAATCATCAGGAGTTTTTCTGACCAATCTGATGGGAAGAGGGGGGGGGGGGGGGGGGGGGGGGAGGAGCTCAGAGAGCTTACCAGAAAATCTGACTGGATGTCTTCTCATCACTGCTGCCTCCTCCCCATCAATTCACAGTGATGGGGAGGAGGGACTGATGGGGAAGAGGGGAACGATACAGCACAAACAAAAGCCTGACCATCTCTTGAGCAATGTTCTCCACATTGTTATTATCTAGGAGCACATAGGTGGCTCCACCATTCTTACTGCAGTGACAATGTGCCAACATATGCTCCGTGTATGGATATAGGTAAAGTGTAGGAGATGTGTGTGCTCCTAATGGGGGGAGGGGGTGGACATTTCATCTCCCTTAACTAAAACCACACCTCTTCCTACTTCCTGTAACTAAAATGACTCCACAGGGTCAGGGATTAGAGGAGAGTTTAAAACACTATGAGTGAGGACCAATGAGTGAAGACCAATACATGTAGGATACGCAGCCTTCAGGAAGAGGGGGGGGGGGGGGGGTTGAATTTGGTTAATAGGTGAACTTACAATAACATACACACATCATACAATATATTTTGTTCTTAACAAAACTGATTAGACTCAATGATGAAGGCGATCTCGCTTTGGGGATAGGACGGGGGGTTGTTCGAACCCTATGATCCCCCCTGTGTACACCCATGATATGTGTAGGACCAATGGACACATACATGTAGCGCCAATGGAGACATACCTCCAAATGATGGTAATTAATAAACTCCGTACTGCAGAGGACAGGCTCATCCCCTGTAGAGCTGCCATGGCAACAGTGATGAGCTCACAGACCACACATCTTCGGGGCAGGAGAGGGAGAAGTGTGAGGATGGGTATAAGTAGAAGGGGGAGGAGGAGAGGAGGGGGAGGGAGGAGGAGGATGGGAGGAGGGGAGGAGAAAGAGGTGGAGGAGAAGAGAGGAAAAACAGCAGTGTGGTAAATGAACTTGTGGTTTCACAAGATATGTAAATAAATTTGTACTTTCATAATCATAATTAAGGTACTGTAATATGGCTTACTACAGTTAAGATACATGAAAATGGATTATACACCTACAGTAAAAAAATTTTAAGCTACGAGAGTCCGGGCCATTATTGCTCTTACAAGAGACCTAGTCAAGGTGAGGTTAAACCTACTGTATATTTCATACACAAAGCTGTATTTTGATTATGGAGACCCAAAATGGCAAAGCTGGGTGGCTAGACAGGAAAATGTGTCCCTAGCCTCCTTCCCCCAATTACACTACAATTAATTTCAGGCTCGTGAAGTAGGTATAAGGGGTAGCACACACACACACACACACACACACACACACACACACACACACACATACACACACACACACACACATACACGAGCGATAAGGTACTGAAGGGAAGTACGGACTTTTACACATACCTGGCCTGGAATGAGGCAGTTGGTATAGTGAAGTGGAGGATCACGGGAGACTTTTTAATATGGTGAGGTGTTGCCATAGATAACACTAATTCATATATACACATACATGTACATATACACACATATACATATACGTACACACATACAAATAAAACACATGCACACATACGTGCACATAAAACACACATGTACACACATAGCCATAAACACTGTCACACACACACATACATAGTCATAAACGCACACACATACATATATACATCTATACATACATGTACATATACATGTACATGTATGTTCACACATGGGACATTGTACGAGAAAACATGGTAGTTTTCAAATGCTGCAGTTGGCACAAATCTAATGCACCTAAACTTAAAGTCGGACTAGCTTTTGCAAAGTTAGAAGTATTGAATCTTTTATGATACATTCATTTTCAATGGGAAAGGTCAATTAAGTGCGTACCGTCAGTCGTATAGAAATATGGCAGCTCTTGTATATTTGATGCTCCCGCCGTTTGTACCAGACGTTACCTCTACGTGTATGCTCTTACATGTACTACCGCTCCGGTATATAACCTTTTAGCGTATTACGAACAGTCACTACCATCCAAAATACGTTTTGCATTCATGCTACTTAACTAGTACTCTGAGACTTACAAGATCCTTCCGTAATAAGTCTGGTTGTATGCCCATGTCGATTCTCTGAGTGGCTCCTTTGTGTAATCGCAACCTCCGTCTTTCCCAATTAGTGCCACCTAGCCACTCCTACAAGTGGTCATGATGCTAAGTCAGTTCATAGCAATAATTATTGGTCATTTAACTACAACATCAAAAACAGCTAGGTCTGGGCACGGCCGACTGATGATAAGGGGCACGTGATGATCGTCTTGTATGCGGGGTGTATCTCACTAACCATTCAACGGAAGTGCGATTTGAAGGCCCTAAGCTCTGAAAAAATGATGATAAATAAGTACACTGACTGCTCTCATATAATCCGTTAGCACCTAAGGAAATTATCATTTGGTTGGGAAACTATTGATGACTGAATAACGAAATGAGATAAAATGAATGGACATTGGAAACCTTGCATAATTAATGTGGAAGTGCGGATATAAGTACCTAAGGTGCGAAAAACTACTCAAAATATGCCAAATAGTCCCCACATTACAAATCCGAGAGCACCTAGTCAATATTTTGTTTTGTTCTGCAGTAAGCTGCAGTTTTATGAATGCGTCAATACATTTTCTATGGACACCGAATTACGCAATGACCGAATACCGCGTAATCCTTTTGACCGCCAATTTCTCGATATGAATAATTCATCACACCTTAGGAAACCCGCAAATGCCACAAGACAGATTGCCAGTAAGTGGACCTCTGTAAGGGAAGGGGAGAGCCCCACTGCTTCTACCATAGCCAATAACATTTGTGGTGTAACAGATTTCTTACGCTTTTTGGGCTTAGCTAATTCCCGCCTAAGGCCACCCAAAGTAGCTTGCACTATGGGAGACCCTGCAATGAATGTCAAACCAGCCATCTGATGCAACCATGAAACAGCATGCACTACCTCCTCTACAGCTGATTTAGACTGAATGGACTCACTCAGGTGCTGGCGTTGCTAAGGCGGTCAGCGATATCTTTATTACCGTACGTTTGAAGATATAAGGGTCACGGTGCACGCCCTTCTCCAGTTTGAGCGCGGTATTCTCCTGTCCATCCCGGAGAAGCCTGACTTCCTCCAACAGGATGGCAAACTGGTCGCTGGTGACCCCCACTGCTACGGATCCTTTTCCGGAGCTTTCCCCCCTAGCTGTGTCCTCGTGGTCTGGTGAACTGTCTCGAGACAATTAGAATGAAGTTTACAGAACGTGCACTGGCAACGTAGACTGATATAACCTTATATACCTCTACCGCCACATGGTCACATCACGTGCTGTACAACCAATCACATACGGAGGGAGCATAGTTTCTGTCTAATTCACTACGTTCAACCGACAGAAACGTGTATTCCCCACAGACTACCACCTCTATCCCCAAGACCACCACCTCTATCCCTACAGACCACAACCTCTATCCCTACAGACCACAACCTCTATCCCTACAGACCACCATCTCTATCCGCACAGACCACCACCTCTATCCCTACAGACCACCACCTCAGTCCCTACAAACCACCACCTCTATCCCTATAGACCACCACCTACCTCTATCTCCAAAGACCACCACCTCTATACCTGCAGACCACCACCTCCATCCTACAGACCACCACCTCTATCCCTACAGACCACCACCTCTATCCCTACAGACCACCACCTCTATCCCTACGACCACCACCTCTATCCCTACAGACCACCACCTCTATCCTACAGACCACCACCTCTATCCCTACAGACCACCACCTCTATCCTTATAGACCACCACCTACCTCTATCCCCACAGACCACCACCTTTATCCCTACAGACCACCACCTCCATCCTACAGACCACCACCTCTATCCCTACAGACCACCACCTCTATCCCTACAGACCACCACCTCTATCCCTACGACCACCACCTCTATCCCTGCAGACCACCACCTCTATACCCACAGACCATCACCTCTATCCCCTCAGACCACAACCTCTATCCCAACAGATCAACACCTCTATCCCTACAGACCACAACAGAAAGTGGTCTGTAGGGATAGAGGTGGTGATCTGTTGGGATAGAGGTGGTGGTCTTTATGGATAGAGGTGGTGGTCTGTAGGAATAGAGGTCTCTATCTCTACAGACGGTAGCCTTTATACCTACAGACCACCACCTCTATCCCCATAGACTGCTGGGGTGACCAATAACATGTTGCACTGTGTTGCTGAACGTATTTATGCTGAGATCCATGTTGCGGGCAGCCTGGAGACAAGTAATTTTTTGTCCCCTAGCTTTAAGGCTTATGCTACAGTATCCTTGTTCCAGCATGCCACTGTAGTCTATGTGCTACATAAACTGAAAGAATTAAAGAATTTAATATGTGAAATTCAATTTTATTATGCATGATCTATGTACTAACTATTTGACGCGAGCAGTGTTTTAAGTAAGATCGCATCGCTCAAACTGGAAAACTGGCACCTCCGCTGTACCCTGTGGTGACCATCCTACCTATCTGCAATGGATCCATTTTGGAGAAGTGGAGAAATACCTTCATACGTAGTACAGCGTGATCCTCTATCGGCTATCCCTTTGAAGCACACCAAATATAGGGAGTTCAGGGTTTGCTCACACGACCACGTTTTTTCCCTGCACTGGCTGCTAGTTTTCAATATGTGGAATCATATTGTGCCCATGCATGGCCAGTGTACTCCAAGCCTGCCTTCATAATCGATACGTTAGTGAGGAGCTGTACCTCCTGAAAGGCATCTTTGTGATAGGATGCTAGTGTACACTGCAAAACACTGGACCCAGGTGTTCACATCCATCACCTGGCATCTCCATGGCATCAAGCGCATTGGGTTCTCTGCCCCATCCTCACCCTTCTGGGTCCAGTCTTCTGACATAGTTCACATAAGTCCAGAAACTCACATCGCCATATCAACTTGGCAGTTTACTTCTGGATTGGGGTCATACCCTCCTCGACATGAATCCCTTGCTTAGCCACGCTACATGGGTAGGTTTGTTCATCAACCATGCTTTTTCTACCACTGGTTCCCCCCCCCTTCTGTTTGCTTGGTACTGCCGATTTATGTATAAGCTCACCCCCGCGCCTCATTTGATGGTATAGAAAACAAAACCTGTAGTATGCAATATTAACAGTAAACATGTACATATTACATGTGATATTTAACACCACAACTGACACCAGTGACATCGAAATCTGTGTGTGTTTGTGTGTGAGCAATTGTATATTGGATCAACACAGCTTTTGCCAACACCCCTTCAGATTGTTTTCAAATTTGCATATATAAAAGATCCTAATGTAACTATGTTATATGCACATTTTCACTTTCAACTTCACTTTGGTTCATGAATAATAATTAATCAAAGTTGGGAATTTTGCAAATTTTGAGTTGGACAAGATATCTTTGCATAGCTGTAGCACTGCAATGCTTGCTGTGATGGTGATTCAGTTGACATGAATTTAAAGTATTTTCCATATAGGTCCACCCCAATGCTAAACTGTTTAATGATTTTAAATTAACTCCAGAGCCTTTCTGGTTAAAGTGGACAGTTCGTGATATCTCAAAAAGTGGTGTTTAAATTTTTTTATTTTTTGTGCATAATGATAGGGTATGTTATGATACACCTGCATACTAAAAATCACTTTGGGGATTGCATTATATGGAGAGGTGCAAGTTATTTAGTCTTTAAAAAGTCATGTTTCTTTGATGTACCGCTTGACCACAAAGTTTACACAGCCATGTTGCATACACCAGATGCACGTACCAGTATGGAATAATAACGAATTGGCTGTTGATGATCGCGCCTATGAGCCAGCCATCACCCATCAAGTGAGCGCGCATGCATGCGGATGTAAACGCTAATTTAGTCGATCAATCGCCGTGCTGGTAACATTTTAACCCCATCCATCTTCTTTGTGGGATTTGAACGCGAGGCTTTGTTTGTGGAGCAAAAAGACCCGCTGCAAACATGTTTACTAGAGCAGACTTATTGTCGGCGCTATGAATTCTTGTTTCTAACGAATTCAACAGAGTTACTCGTTGGATTCTTTGGAATCAAGATTATATAGCGCCGACAATAAAAGTCTGCTCTAGTAAAGACGACGCATAACGCTATGAACGTTGCTTATCATATAGATGCAATCATGTTTGCAGCGGGTCTTTTTGCTCCACAAACAAAGCCTCGCATTCAAATCCCACAAAGAAGATGGATGGGGTTAAAATGTTACCAGCACGGCGCTTGATCGACTAAATTAGCGTTTACATCCGCATGCATGCGCGCTCACTTGATGGGTGATGGCTGGCTCATAGAACCAGAAAGGCTCAGGAGTTAATTTAAAATCATTAAACAGTTTAGCATTGGGGTGGACCTATATGGAAAATACTTTAACTTCATGTCAACTGAATCACCATCACAGCAAGCATTGCAGTGCTATAGCTTTGCAAAGATATCTTGTCCAACTCAAAATTTGCAAAATTCCCAACTTTGATTAATTTTTATTCATGAACCAAAGTGAAGTTGAAAGTGAAAATGTGCATATAACATAGTTACATTAGGATCTTTTATATATGCAAATTTGAAAACAATCTGAAGGGGTGTTGGCAAAAGCTGTGTTGATCCAATATACAATTGCTCGTGTGCATTGTGTGTGTGTGTATGCAACATTATTGTACTAAGCCACCCTGTTGATGTCTGCCATTAATGGGGACCCACCCTTCTTTCCCAAACCCCAATTTGTGTTCATTTTCACACCTGTGGTAATCCTGTCCACACACATCTGTGTTAGAGACACTCTTGGTACAATGGCCTTCTCTTTATAGAATGGAAAGACCCCACTGACGGCAGCAGCAGAAGCTGGCCATTTGGATTGTGTGAAACTGCTGTTGGATGGGGGTGCCAAGCTCAATCACCATGATGAGGTGGGTACAGTTCAGGGATAGATACAGGGCATTTGGACATGTGTTATGATAGTATGGGGGAGAATCCTCCTAGTGGTATGGAGGAGAATCCCAATGGTTGAACTTCTCTACCATCACCTCCCACACCTCTGTCATCAGTGGTGAAGGGTATATAAAGTGTGGGGGGTATGGGGGAGTGTTGTAAGGTCCCCAATAGGGGTCTGGAACACCGACCCAGGAGGCACCGTTTTTTGGATTGAAAAATCTCCAAAAACTATGAAATTACACTTTTCAAGTCCTAATGGGGGAGTCAACCTGCACCCCTTCAGTCATGCACTCCATGTTTGTATAATATAGGAGATAGCATTGAAAAACAAATAGCAGTACACAATACACCAGTAATGAACAAGCTAGGTAAGCTAGCCGAAGTCATGCGCACACACGAGGCCAATTGGGACTGTCATAAATTTGAAATTCGATTTTAATAATGTAGGAGGAGGAGGAGTAGGAGGAGGAGGAGGAGGGAGGAGGAGGAGGAGGAGGAGGAGGAGGAGGAGGAGGAGGAGGAGGAGGAGGAGGATGAGAAGGATATTTATTAGCCTACATCAATATTGTCCAGTTCAGGAAACGCTGGACTTATGGCAGTTACTGGACATGAGGGAATAATCTTTCTAACTCTTCTGCTCAATTGGATCCTGAAAGTCCACCATAGATATGCTGTATGACTATATGACGTACAGGCATACATGCATGTGCATGTATATTGATTAACATATAAGATAGTTGCAAATGAAGTTCACATAACACACTCTCCCTTTACCTATTGGAAATAGGAAGATGTATAGGATCTTCTCTTGTCGCCATCACACCTACCAAGGCGACGCACGAAGTTAGTGGATTGAGGCATGCTCCAACAAACTCAGGGTGATCTGTGATGCACTGGAGACCCTCCACATCACTAAAAAGGTGCCTTGTGTGCACCAGTTCCTTACAACAGTGTTTGGTCAGGAGAGCAGCACACTAGGTACACGGGCACCAAGCTGTGCTATCAACACGCACATGTGCAGCAAAGTCAGCTTGTAATTCACTGTCACTATCACTTTCGCTAGAGATGTCAGGCTCATCACTTGCTGGCTCAAAACGGTATGGTAGTAGACCCAAACGCTCGCTCTCTGTGGCCTACACATATGAATCGTTCATCATATTTGAGACCAGTGACGTCACGCGGTCCTAAACTTTAATTTATCATGGCGCCCTATCAATCAACTTTGAGCCAATGTATCTGAAGATTTGAGCATTTTGATGAGCTAAAATATATAATTTACATACAACCAGATTGATACTTCATATAAAATAAATTTATGGCAGTTCCTCTTTAAAACACAAGTACCAGAGACACACGCACACGAACACACAACATTGTCCTGTTTCATAGCTCCTTTCATGTGTGTGTCACATGGTCCTGTATCTTCACTATAGAGAAGGTGTGGTCGAGTTAGCTGGGCTGAAAGCAACCCTTCTTTTTAGGTAGGATTTACGCTCTGCACACACAGATGTATCAACCCCCCCCCCCCCCACCATGCTTTTATTTTTTTATTTGCATGTCACACCCCCTTGCAGATAGATGTAAACACACATATAAACACACATACATGTACATGCATAAACCTGAGGACTACATGTATCTCATAGCCTTCACTGCATGTCTCATATTCTCCCCTAAATGCCCGCTTTCCTAGTCCACAATTTACAGTAGCAGACGGGAGGGGGGGGGGGAGGTGGGGGGAGTGGGGGCACAATAAGCCCATGCCCTCTAGCTTAAAATATATAGCATTCATTTTCCACAATGTACATGTAGCAGACGGCCCTAGCTCTCTCCCCTTAAAATAGATTGTATTCATTGAGATGACATTATGAAAATTTTAATGATGAAACTCCACTTTTGTATAGGCGTATTGGGCGGAGCCTCAGAACCTGATGGGGAAGCTTGGAGCGCTAGTGGGGTGGGACCACACCCACACCTTCACATTCTGAATCTGCCACCGCTACATGCTTGTGTCTCATAGCTTTCACTACATGCTCATGTGACCATGCCCTTCACTATGTGCTCAAGTTCAGAGTGGGGGGAGGTGTGGTCAAGTTAAAGCCACACCTGGGCTGAAATGCACAGATGGGTTGCTTTCAGCCCAGCAGTGGTTTTAACTCAACAACACCTCCCACTCTGAACTTATAGTGAAGGAAGGGAATGGGACATGAGCATGTAGTGGAGGCTATGAGACACAAAAATGTAGCAGACGCTATAATAGAGTACCATGTACAGGAGGTTATGAGACACACACATGTAAGGAGCTATGAACAGAACAACGTAGTGTGTGTGTGTGTGTGTGTTGAATGTGTGTGTGTGTTTGTGTGTGTGTTTGTGTTTGTGTGCGTGTATTTTTTACATGCAACTTCAAGGGGTGTGACGTGTAAATGAAATTAAAAAATGGTGCATCTGTACTTTCAGAGAGTAAATCACAACAACAGCTGTTCCGCTCAGCTGTGGTTTTTACTCAACTGCACCTCCCCCCTCTCTAAACGTGTAATAAAGGAAAGGCGCATGCAGTGGAGGCTATGAGATACAAAAACGTATGAGACAGAGAGGCTATGTAACACAAGCATCTATATAAAGCAGTACGCAGTGTAGACTATATTCGACCGCAATATGAATATATAAATTCACACGCTCGTACCAATATTGGCATAGGCGGCGCTGACGCTACGGCAAGTACGGCGAACGCCGTAGCACTTTTTATGAACAGTGCGCGCCGCCGTACCACTTTTCTTTTCGTATCAGGCCCAAAACGGACAGGACCCCCCCCCCCCCCCTCGCTTTTCGTATCGGGTCTAAAACGGACAGCACCCCCCCCCCCCCCCCCCGGTCCGCCGTATCACTTTTTTTATTGCTCCGCCACCACTGATTGGTCACGCGACAAGAAGTTCTCTACAGGCGAGTGAGTTCAGGAACTATCAGTGATCACTTTTCAAGGCCAAAAACGTTCATACAAGGTTGGTTCCATTCTTTTCTATTGATTTGGTGATCCGCGTGGTGCGAGGGTATAGTTTGCCGTTCCTGTATTGAAAACAATCTTGTAATCCATTTGGCCCTCCGTGTAATGGGTAAAAAGGAACATCAGCGACAGAAATAAGCTCTCTATCATACCGTGGGTGTAATAGGACTGATTTGACTTCACCTCGTTTTTTGTCATTTATAACATAATCAAGACAAGGCAATTTAACGACTTCTACTGTAAACCATTTTGTGTTAAAACAGAACGCGCAACGGTTGCGCCAAGCAGGATCCACGTGTAGTGGTGTCTGGTGGGTGTATTGAGATATAAAGCATGTTAACACGGTGTAGGGTTGTTGAGATTCTGCGCCTCAATTGCGGAGTTTGAACTGTCATTATTTACGCAGCCCTTGTGATATGTCTCGGAGAAAACACTTTTTGGGCCGGCCAAACATGTTTTGAAGTCTGTATGGGTCAGTGGTTACCCCTACCATACCAAGCTTCTCTGTATAGCGTAACTTTCCCACCGTATCAAGCTGCTTAAACGAATCCGACATATTCGTGTACTCATTAACGGCGACGCCTTTCCAATATATGTCACATGCATATCACACAAGAATATATTCATATTTGCGGTCGAATAAGGTCTATACTGTACTGCGGTCCTTAGGGGGAAAAGTTACGGTTTAGGGTTAGGGTAGGGCTGAAGGCCCGCTACGCAAATCAACTTTTCACCCCCTCTCCGAATCCGCCCTCGAATTGAACCTGTTCCTCCCTCCCGACACTCTTCATTGAAAGTTTAATTTATGCATCCCTCTCGGGTCGATGCCATCTTGGTGTAGGGCGGCGCCTTCGATGCCACACTATCTCCCCTGAGACAGAGCCACACAGGCATGTAATGGAGGCTATAAGGCATGAAATTGTAATGGATGCTATAAGCCAGGATCATGTAGCGGAGGTTATATGACAACAGCAGGTAGTGGAGGCTATGAAACATAGGCATTGTCTGAAGGCAATGAGACAAAAGTATGTAGTGGAGGTTGAGATAGGACCATGTAGTGGAGGTTATGAGACACAAGCATGTGGGGTTATTGTATTTATGTGTGTGTGTGTGTGTGAGTGTGTGTATGTGTGTTAGTGTTTGTGAGTGTGTGTATGTGTGATGTGTGTGGTTACAATAACATATCTGCAAGGGGGTGTATCATGCAGATGAAATGAAAAACGGTGAGATATGCTGGTTGGTTAATATCGGTGCGTGCAGAGCGTCAACTTTTCAGCCCATTAACTCGACCCTGCCTCCCCTATGTACCGATTTATCTCTTATGGATCTGATGTACTGTTGTAACATTGTACACCGATAAATGGGCACACAATGAGTGCCTGAACCGACAGGCACACGATTTCTAAATGATACTGTGAACATACGTATTCACTACTGCTATACATGTAGTACATACCGTGTTGCGTAAGACGATACAGCTAGCAGCTGAATCCTGCCAAGTCATGTCCCAGGCCAGTTCTAACTCTAAAAGATTTGCCCCAGCACCTAATTATAAATGCATGGATGGTCCTAGAACGTCTGGCTAGGCCGTTTTTGAAAGGAAAAAAAAGAAGTGGGCACTTTCGAATTTTGATTATTTTTCTACAATGTGCAGACAGTGACAGGCTTACTTTTTTCAACAGCATGTTTTACAAATTCCAGTAGTTATTACAACAATGTTCATGTAAACCAAAATGTCATTGTATGTGCATTAATATTAATGGTGATATACAGAGATATGAAAAATGCATGCAGAGCTGCTACGGGCCTCTGGTATAGTAAATAATATATTATGATGGCAAAACATGGATTAGCAGTTTATTCAGACTTGATGCTTGATGCCTTTTCACCAGTCCTGTATTTCTATTTTTGTTTAAGCAAGCTATGCATCAGCCACCTGTAACAAAAGTCATGTGACTATGTATTGATAAAATGCACATGGAAGTATGGTTTTGTGGTTCATGAAATCATACAAACATAGAATATCTACAAACACAACTTTGGTATTGACAAGTTGCCAGACCCTACTCCATGCAGGGTACCCAGATTACTTCTCTACCATACATGTACATGTTACCGTACATGTACATGTAAATGTGTTGTGTCTTAACTGTAGGTGTTACAGGATGCAGTTAGAAATGGCAGAGCAGATGAAGTGATGATGAGACTTTATCAGATTACAACAAATGATGAGGTGAGGATTTGTTTTCACAGAAATGGTGGAAACATGGTTTATTTCGCTACATTGTCCAGTTCTTGTACGGGTATATTACATTTTCTATTTCACAAATTACATTGTCTATATACACTTATAAAATGTACTTCTGTGTAGCAGCTGGTGTGTATGGAGAGTACTTCTATGTAGGAGGGCACATAACCAATCACAGTAGAACAATATATGATAGATATACATGTAAGTGGTACAATTGTACCACCTGATATGTACACTATGAATGTTATTGTGTTACATGCCATTTACCTCCATGCACCCACCTTAGACCCCAGAAATGATGCTTCTTAAGGCTGCAGGAGGTGGCAGGGTTGAAGAAATCATTGCACTACTTGATGCTGGGGTGAACATTGATGCTACTTATGAGGTGAGACTGTTTAAAACACCTTGCATTTTTAGCCCCTCTACTTTTTAAAGGATACTAAAATCTTTGAATTGTCCAAAACTGACGATATGAGGTCCTTGTATTACATGCATAAGAGGTCTTTATATGAGGTCGCAAATGTTCTTGCTGCTAAGTGTGGGGGATTCCAATCAGTACAAAGAACTAGATGATGTTGTGTAGAACTAGATGAGCTTGGTAGACATGGATGTACATGCAAACTTTGATTTTAGAGGCCCCAAAAAATTACCACCATCTACTGTAGTTATTTTGGTGGCCCAAACAAATTACAAAGAACTAGTTGATGTTGTGTTTAATACCAATATGCCCCACCTAGTGCCAATACCAGTATGCCCCCACCTAGTGCCAATACGAGTATGTCCCACCTAGTGCCAATACCAGTATGCCCCACCTAGTGCCAATACCAGTATGCCCCACCTAGTGCCAATACCAGTATGCCCCCACCTAGTGCCAATACCATTATGCCCCACCTAGTGCCAATACCAGTATGCCCCACCTACAGTATGCCCCCACCTAGTGCCAATACCAGTATGCCCCACCTAGTGCCAATACCAGTATGCCCCCACCTAGTACCAATACCAGTATGTCCCATCTAGTGCCAGTACCAGTATGCCCCCACCTAGTGCCAATACCAATATGCCCCACCTAGTACCAATACCAGTTTGTCCCACCTAGTGCCAATACCAGTATGCCCCCACCTAGTTCCTATACCAGTATGCCCCACCTAGTTCCTATACCAGTATGCCCCACCTAGTACCAATACCAGTATGCCCACCTAGTGCCAATACCAGTATGCCCCACCTTGTACCAGTACCAGCATGTCCCACCTAGTGCCAATACCAGTATGCCCCCACCTAGTTCCTATACCAGTATGCCCCACCTAGTGCCAATACCAGTATGCCCCACCTAGTGCCAATACCAGTATGCCCCACCTAGTGCCAATACCAGTATGCCTCACCTAGTGCCAATACCAGTATGCCCCACCTAGTGCCAATACCAGTATGCCCCACCTACAGTATGCCCCCACCTAGTGCCAATACCAGTATGCCCCACCTAGTGCCAATACCAGTATGCCCCCACCTAGTACCAATACCAGTATGTCCCATCTAGTGCCAGTACCAGTATGCCCCCACCTAGTGCCAATACCAATATGCCCCACCTAGTACCAATACCAGTATGTCCCACCTAGTGCCAATACCAGTATGCCCCCACCTAGTTCCTATACCAGTATGCCCCACCTAGTTCCTATACCAGTATCCCCCACCTAGTACCAATACCAGTATGCCCACCTAGTGCCAATACCAGTATGCCCCACCTTGTACCAGTACCAGCATGTCCCACCTAGTGCCAATACCAGTATGCCCCCACCTAGTTCCTATACCAGTATGCCCCACCTAGTGCCAATACCAGTATGCCCCACCTAGTGCCAATACCAGTATGCCCCACCTAGTGCCAATACCAGTATGCCCCACCTACAGTATGCCCCCACCTAGTGCAAATACCAGTATGCCCCACCTAGTGCCAATACCAGTATGCCCCACCTAGTGCCAATACCAGTATGTCCCACTTAGAACCAATACCAGTATGTCCCACTTAGTGCCAATACCAGTATGCCCCACCTAGTACCAATACCAGTATGTCCCACTTAGTACCAATACCAGTATGCCCACCTAGTGCCAATACCAGTTTGCCCCACCTAGTGCCAATACCAGTATGTCCCACTTATTTGCCAATACCAGTATGCCCCCATCTTGTGCCAATACCAGTGTACCCCACTTAGTGCCAATACCAGTATGCCCCCACTTAGTGCCAATACCAGTATGCCCCCATCTTGTGCCGATACCAGTGTACCCCACTTAGTGCCAATACCAGTATGCCCCCATTTAGTGCCAATACCAGTATGCCCCCATCTTGTGCCAATACCAGTATGCCCACCTAGTACCAATACCAGTATGCCCCCACCTAGTGCCAATACCAGTATGCCCCCATCTTGTGCCAATACCAGTGTGCCCCCACCTAGTACCAATACCAGTATGCCCCCACCTAGTGCCAATACCAGTATGCCCCCATCTTGTTCCGATACACCACCGGTTGACTTGTGATCTCTTGCAGACTTGTGGTCGGCTTCGCTGGCCCCTTACGTGGGCCAGCAATAGTGTGTGATGGGTGGGCAGTAAGGATGACCTCTCTCCTCTCCAGACCTTGTTTGCACATTTGAATATAATCTAATAAAAACATTCCAGGGTACACGCTGTAATGTGACGTTCTCCTTACAGAATGGGCGGACCCCACTGATGTTTGCCTCATATTAAGGCCATGTTGAATGTGTTTAAATATTGTTGGAAAGGGGTGCCCTAGTGCCAATACCAATATGCCCCCACCTAGTGCCAATACCAGTATGCCCCACCTAGTGCCAATACCAGTACCCCCCCCCCCCCCCCACCTAATGTGAATACCAGTATGCCCCACCTAGTGCCAATAGCAGTCGTATGCTCCACCAAGTACCAAACCAGTATGCCCCACCTGTTGACTTGTGATCTCTTGCAGACTTGTGGTCGGCTTCGCTGTCTCCTTATGTGGGCCAGCAATAGTGTGTGATGGGTGGGCAGTAAGGATGACCTCCCTCCTCCCCAGACCTCCATTGTTTGCACATTTGACCCATATATCAGTGTTACAAACATTCCTGGTACATGCCGTAATGTGACATTCCCCTTAGCATGGAGAGACCCCACTGATGTATGCCTCATCTCAAGGTCATGTTGAATGTGTGAAAATATTGTTGGAAAGGGGTGCCCTAGCCAACCATCAGGATAAAGTGAGTGCAGTTCCGTATGTTACTTGCATTATTTGTAAAGAGATGGTGGAACTGAGTGTGTAGTGGTGCAGAGTATGGCTACTAGTGTGGACGTAATAGTGATGATGTAACTTTCATAGGGTGTGACTGCTAATGTACATGTAATCTCCATAGGGTAATGCTGGAGATATAACCTTCATGGGATGGGGACAGTGGTAATAGTGATTATATATATGTAACCTCCATTTGATTGGGACAGTGCAATAGTGATGAAACCTTCATAGATAGGGGACAGTGATAATTGTGATGATGTACATGTACATGTGCAATGTAACCTAATGGTGATTATGTAACGTCCATTTGATGGGGGATGGTGTAATACTGATGAAACCTTTATAGTAGTAATAGTGATGATGTCACCTCCATAGGATGGGGTCACAGCATTGCACACGGCAGCACAATCTGGCAAAGTTGGTTGTGTGAAAGTTCTGCTGTCCGCACCTGGGATTGATGTAAACATACAAAACTCCTATGGTAACATAGCACTGAAGTTGGCTACTAAGTATGAAGTACTCACAATGCTCCAGAAGTATAGCACAAGTTGTGGGGACTACCCTATCCATTCATTTGGTAAAGCCATTCTTTGTGGGGACACTGGATCAGGAAAGAGCACATTGGCTCAGGTGATCACTATATATGTATTATGCCTATTTAGTGATGGAAATATTAATATGTTGAATCCTTATGATACATTATTTGTATTCAATTTGATTTTGACCTTGATATCAAACCATGCAGTGTTTATCACTGATGTCTACAATGAAGGTTATGTTTTTATTCACATTGGTGTATCATTATGAGGTGTGACAGCACAAAGCACAAATGATTTTGGCCAACCAAAGATTTGCCAGATGTACATGTGTATCATTATGTCTGCTTACAGGCAGATGACATTATACTGAATTATAAAACTCATGATCAATTAACCCATCACCTGTGACAGGCACATTTTTGTGCCCATAATTAGCACTTGCGCTATGCAGAGGGCACTTTTATGTGATGAGCGGGATACATGTACATGTACGATAAATAACTTTTATCGGAGCGATACATGAAATGTCAAACAAAAGAAAATGCTGCTTTCCGACACTCTTCCAATGCTAGTGATTTTAGTGATGAGTGCGGTAGCTATGTTGAGGAGAACGATGGTTGTGAGGTGTAAGAGATTGTGTGCGCTTACCTGATGTGGGCTTCATAATCAATGGTCAGACTTCAACTGATGAAACTGCAGCCATGGAATTTCAGTATGGAGATGGGGTCTGTGGATGCCCAGGAATATGTGGACCATAGAATTGAGGAAGCACACTGCAAGTACACTGTACCTCACCACAAGCTTGCTGACCCTGTACATCACAATCCTACTACATGCCTACTACCACAAGCCTGCTGCTCCCTTAGCCACAAGCCTGTTGCTTCCTCACACCACAAGCCTGCTGCTCCCTTAGCCACAAGCCTGTTGCTTCCTCACACCACAAGCCTGCTGCTCCCTTAGCCACAAGCCTGTTACTTCCTCATACCACAAGCCTGCTGCTCCCTTAGCCACAAGCCTATACTGCCCCTTTAGGCCACAAGCCTACTGCTCCCTCATGCCACAAGCCTGCTTCTCCCTTTAACTATGCTTCACATTGTTTTCTCCTACCTCTATCTGTAAATCTTACCTCTTTCTGTAAATTAACGGAGCTTCAGCTCTAAGTTGTTACCCAAGCAGCTGGCAGGGAAAGTACTTAGCGGAGCTGTAAAGCTGCGTCCTCAAAAAGTCCTCTAAGTAGTCATATACCTAATATAGTAGATACAAGTAGACGCATTAAAAATCTAAAGTGAGAACTTACCAAACAAACAGATGAGTTCAGAATGCCAGCATAGAGTATCCATTTTAAATGACACACACTCGAACACACCATCAGCCCAAATCACCAATAGACGATAGAATAGACACTTTTTGACAGCAATTGATAAAATAAGGACCATGGGATGTGTATCAACCTAGAGAATCCTGCAAGTGGTCCAATTTGATAATGGTAATGAAATTAATTAATGAGATTTGTAAGTGTAATGATGGGGCGACCCAATATTACCCCCAACCCATCCTATGCACCGATGTGTTAACATCATACATAGTATATGCCTTCTGCTAAGCATTTGCTACCATAATTTATGGAATATCACAATTTATTCATGAAATTTGCGCACTTTTTAACTTCTTTTGTCTGGTTTTATATTCATCACGCTGATATATTTGGAGCTATTCATACACTAATAGCTACAACCAATTGTTTGATGTATATTTTAAACTAACACGGTATGCACTTTCTTAATGGCAAGCGTTGAGACTAGTTTATTGAATTTGCCTACTAACGTTTGCCTAACTAGAGTCACTGTCATATCTAAATTGAGCTTCCTTAGGCAAATAAACCTAACATACAACTGGTACATATAACATACCAGCAAATATTGTTACATCGGTTTGTTTCTATTCATTTATACTTCCAGTGTAACACCATGATCCAATTGGTTGTGTAAATATGTGTACAAATGCATGATACTGTATGTTGGTATCGCTTATGTTTGTATGCGACGACATACTGATCACTGTACACTTGAGTCTGGGCACGAAACTTCTTCACGCTTTGCTTCCCCAAGTCATTAACAAAGAATTTCAATAAACTAAATAATTGATGACTGTATCATTGGGATGTAAACACTCTTTGAAGTTTATCACCTCTCAACATAATGCAGCACCTTTCCTGAATTGCAAATATAAATTTCACATTACATTTCTTTAATTGCAACATTTTACAGTTGTTATTATTTTACATTTGCTATGTAATTGTGCCTTCTTTATAGGCTATCAACTACTGTTCCAGGTCAGGAATTCATAAGGTGAGTTATTTCCCTATTCTGTTCCTAACCCTCCGATATGCTAGCTACTATTAGCTACAGCTCTATTGCCCATACACTGTACGTTGAAATTGAAAACGATGTTCATATATGTTTTTTATCCTTGTAACCTCTAAATAAAGGCACCCAGTATCCAATTACAAGAATCCATTAGATTTTTTTATTTACTAAAGCTATGTTTATGTCCAGCAGTTTTTTTTTCCAAAAGGGCTTCTCAATAGTTTATCGTCAGCTGGTACTTGAGGTACTGTGACTTCAATGTATCTTGGATTTGTGGGAGTTCTTTGTGGCTCCCTCTGGTGGATACTGGTTTACTTCCTGCCTGGTGCTTAGTGATGAATGTATATACTGACTCAGCTAGTAGCCTCATTACAGGTTCCACATCTGCCTCTGGTCACTGGTTGTCACACTCTAAGATGAGATAATTTCATCATAAAGTACAAAAGAAACACGGGTAAACTAGCAACAGATTGCTTACAGCTCTGATTCCTTTGGATGGTGCTTAGAGGCTTTCATAAACTGCCCAAATGTTTTGATATAACAGCTAGTCATTAAACTTCCACCATATAAGAATTATCCAAGAGCTGACCTCTACATTATCCTTGCATCCACTCAGTCTTCTTATTTAGAATAAAGGTCCTGCACTAGTACAGAATCACCCACTCTCAGTAGTCTAGTGTCTTCCTCTTTCCTTTAGCTTGATGGCTCTCTGTATCTTCAAATTTTTTAATGTTCTTGTCTGCGATGGGTAACGTAACCATGGTTCCAATAATCAAAAAATGTTTGAAATACAGGATCCTCTTTAGTAGTAGTCATAGAGTAGTAGTAGTATTGCTCCATTCCAGAAGAGCCAGAATGGTAAGCTAAGTTGCTTCACAATTTTAACTGCAAATTCTACCATACCATTTTATTGACAATTGTACGGTGAGGAAAAAGTGTTAACAAAATCCCATGACCTTGAGAATGCTTGGAATTCCTGTGACATGAACTGAGGACTACCATCTGTGTGCACCACTACCGGAATGCCATGTCTTGTTAAGTGTTGCTTAATGGCATTACAGGCTCCAGTAATTATTCAAATTGGCATCATACAAAACAAGGTTAGTTTAGTATTTACCCCTGAAGAACACATGTAATGTAGTAGTCATTATCCTAACAATTCAATGAAGAGGGTGCCACACCAAACAACAACTTGTTAGCTAACCAAGCAGCTGGAATATACACCGCTTTATTGTTTGTTCAAATAAAGTTGAGAAGGCTTAGCATGGAATATCCCATGCAAAACTACTCACATTGTAATAGTTCGGACATTAGGTTTCATGTGAACTCGTTTCCATTCATCACTACTTCAGGACAAGATTAAACTGGACCCTACTTACTGCATGGCATTGGAATGTGGCTTATCCTTTATCAATACAAGTTATGCTTGTTTGGAATGGATAATTCTGTTAAATCTCTTTCACAGACAAAGACCCCATCATTTTCATCTTTGTCGTATTTACATGTACTAGAAAACAGGGCTGAGACTATGAGCACTATATTTGAAGTAGCTCTTGTTCACGTACATTTCCCCAGAAATCCTCTATGCCACCCATAAAACTCATTTTTAAACAATTCATTCAAGGGATTTCATTTTGCTTTGGATGTTACGAGACATTTTCTTTGCGTTACGCTTATGCTTTGAATATGGCAGAGGTCTTATGCATCGTTTTTTGTAAGAGGTATAAGAATCCTTCAATGCCATGCCAGGAGTACACTTTCAAATTGCTTTCTTAGTTTTTCTGTACTCAGAGAAGGCCATGTACTAAGGCATGGTGTTCACTTTGTTAACTTTGTTCCATAGTGCTAAAGTTTGAAGTGAATAGATGGACAGCCAGGGGGAACATTGGCACTAAATGCATCTTAACTGCCAGGTTTTTATTCCAGGAAACACATGGTAATACATACTAAGGTATTTGCTGCCATGGTCCTGAGAGCTGCTGTGGGGAATTTAGTCCGCCTTAGGGCTATTGCTGATAGGTATATGTACATGCACGTACAAGAATGTACGTGCATGTATATATCACCAATGAATTGTGTACACTCAATGAATGGCTTCAGAGCATCAACATTTGTAATGTCTTCTTCTAAAGAAATTACAAGGTTTAACCACACATAAACATACAATACATACATACATACATACATACATACATACATACATACATACATACATACATACATACATACATACATACATACATACATACATACATACGTACGTACGTACATACATACATATATACATTCATACATACATGCACACACATGCACACACATGCACACACATACATACATACATACATACATACATACGTACGTACATACATACATATATACATTCATACATACATGCACACACATGCACACACATGCACACACATACATTTGGACTACATGTGTTGAGACTTTAGTTGCTGCTTGCCGTACAAATATATAGCTGATTTTAAATCCCATGCTCAGTTATGCTTCTACAGAACATGCAGTTGCAACTGCATTAGAATGACCTTTTAGAACACTAAACAAATTGAATGTGTTCCAAATTCTTGACAAGTCTTGCCTGGTTTCTTTTCTGTACACACACACTCACACACAAAACACACACACACACACCACACACAAAACTATACACATGCCACACATACATACAAATGCATACGCACAAACTTGCATGCATAGATACTGTAGTGCCCCATGTCAAAGTTCAGCAGTAAAGGTATGATGGCAACACAGCAGCTTACACACACAAGGACACCTCAAAAGTTTATGTGCAAATGCATTAGCTGACACATATACTTCCCAGCCGTATGCTATAGTTATAACAATCCAGCACTACATATCCTTCATTCCTTAAGATCTGAATCTGTCAACTGGTTATTAGTTCCTTGCCGGATAAATCTGCGGAGGCGTAGGCACTCAAGGTGCTGTTCACTTCTTGTTGCACAACTCCAAACTCAGAAGGAACTGAACCCATGGTGGTATCTAGTAATCACAACACATCTAACCGAAGGGAGGGTCAAGTTAGAATTCCTCCTGTTCCATCATTGGCCTCAATGGATCCGCCTACACTACCACAAGTACCTCAGCAAGTAACCACAGAATCAAGTGCAGCTTCAGACAGGGGGACGGCACCTTCAGTTTTGTCCTAGTCAGATTTTTCTGCCACACCAGGCATGTACGAGGCTGTTGAACAGCTTGTCATGATATCACTGGTGGAAACGATGATGATGCAAATGTGAGTGGCGTAATGTGGTCAATAATTACAATACCTCACCACACACATATAAGAGGTTGTGCCAATTCCATCCACAACCGCACCTTCTTTCCATGTCTTATCCTGGGATCATAAGCTAGAACATGTTCTCCAACCAAACACTGAATCTGGTTGCTCTTTCTTCTGCCAAGCCTGATGGTCTTATCTACACTGGGTCTCAATAAATCCATGAAGGATTGCAGTCTTCGTCCCAAAAGCAATGTGCTTGGGGCCCTCATTGATGGTTGTATGCAGTGTATTATGATAAGAGAGCAGGAAGCCACAGCCGTCTTGAATGTTTGTCCAAACCATTCTGCCAACCCATTGGAAGGGGTGATATGGGGCTCACCAGATATGCTGGACTCTATTCTGCTCCAAGAACAAGGCAAATTCATCTGATAAAAATTGAGGACCATTATCATTAACTAACTGGTCTGGAATACCATATATGACCCAAATAACAGTCTCAAGGCTTCCGAACTGCTGTGGTTAATGACATAGGTATCACCCCTGGCCATTCAGAATGAGTATCCACCACTATGTGGAACATCCTGTTCACCAGTGAAATCCGCATGAATACCTTGCCACAGACGTGTTGGCCATACCCAAGGATGCAGGGGTGCAACGCTTGGTGTATGTATATATGTGACTGATTGCTTATGCGATTGGGCATCCTTTTACCAGATCCTCCAACTTGTGGTCCAACCCCGGCCACCAAACATGAGCTCGAGCCAACATCTTCATCTGCACTACTCAAGGGTGGTCCCTGTATAACTCTGCCGCTGATAAAGGAGCTGTGAAGTTATAATCACTCGAACTCCCCAGATTAAACAGCTACATTCGAATGACAGCATATTTCTCCTAATCCAACAAGATTGCAACTCATTTGATACTAGTGAGGGCCACCTATCTTGTACATAGTGGATTACCTTACTTAGCAAATGATCTCAAGTTGACACATTAATGTGTCAACTTGAACTTAATCAGCAAACACTGGTAAGGCTTCAATAAGGCTTCAATTAGTAACACATTCAACGAATTGATATCTGGATCAGAGTGCATCACTTTTGGTAGGGGCAACCTCAACAGACCATCCACTTTTATATGTTCATAATTGTGTAGGGTGAAACTCAGCCTTGTAATTGTAGGCTGTTTGTATAAGGGCCCATCCATGCAATCTGTCAGCAGCAAGTTCTGGAATGCCCTATTTATGACCCAAAATGCACAACAATGGTTTGTGGGTGAATGTCCAGCCATATAGGTGAATGTGAAATTTCGAAATACCAAAAATCATGGAGGACCCACACACTCTAAGATACATGCCCAGGTCTTCCACATCTAAAGAACACAATCTTCTTATAGCGGCTAACTCTGCCATTGCTGAACATTTGCCTCGGTGGACCCTTTGCATGACTTTCTTTATCCTGATTTCCTGAGAATCTTCTACTTTCCCTATGGAGCATGTCAACTGTTCACATGAATTCTTCTTTCCTTCACAAAAACGAGCTGCAGACTCAATCCCTGAACTATTTTGAAAGCCCTTACTAACAGTAAATTTGCTTCCATTAGTAGCTTTCTTTGTACTGTCTCATCCAACACTCTACACACTAACCTATCCCCAAGTGCCTCTTCCAAGAAAGTGCCAAATGTGCAAGACGTCACTAGTCTTTTTAGTTCAGACAAAATTATGGCGATATAGGCTCACCCTTTCGCTGATCTCGTTTGTGGAAATGGGTCTTAGCTCGAACTGGCAGGCCAACGCATCAACCAACTTCTTATCTTTATGCTTGAAAGGGGCCAAGAAGTCGTATAAAGCGGAGTACATCTTGAGGGCATAACTATTCTTTGTGTAAATGTGTACTTCAACTAGAAGTATAGTATGAAACACACCCTCTTACCTTAAACAAAGCAGGGTACTTCATGCTCTTTGACACCCACCATTTGAAATTATTAAATTGGCATGTGCATACATTTAATCAAAGGTGGAAAATTCCATTATGAGAAGAGAAAATAATGGCGATGTTTCAAATAGTGAGTAATGACTTAACCAAGTTTGTATGTACTGTTGTATAGTGTAATACTATGTTCTATTATGTTTTCATAATGTTAACCTGAAATACATTCAGGGTAAACCTGCTGATGTTACCCACCCTTGTCCTGTGAAGCTCTTAACAGCTGGTATTGTCCCTCATCTGGTTAAGAATGAAGAGATGAACATGATGCTCTTTGACCTCGCTGGTCATCACGAGTACTACAGTAGTCATTGTGCTGCCCTCGAAGCCATCTCACTCACTCCCTCTATCTTCCTCATGCTGGTCAACATGCTCCAGGACCTCAAAGACATCACTGCACAGCTCTACTACTGGTCTGCAATGATCGGTGATGTTTGTCACAAGTGTTCTGAACATTGCTCAGTTATTGTGGTGGGAACCCATGTCGATGGGATAGCTGACAAGAGGAAGCTGGAGTCACTGCAGAAGGATATAGATAGGGTTGCTATGAAAGCCCTAACTAAGCACACCTTTGTTGGGTTCACTGCTCTCAATGCTACAGATCTCCAAGGAAAGGAGATGGAGAGTTTTATGTCATCATTACGCCAAACCAACAGCAGTGTCCTAGCCAAGCACCCTGCTATATCCCTGAATAGCCACATGATGTATGCCTTCTTAAATGACAGGGTCCCTGCAGACCTGGATGCCATATCCCTATCCCAGCTTCTTACCCTTCTAGGACAAGAGGAACCAAAATTCCTGCCAATTGAGGCCTCTGAGGTCACACCATTGCTGAAAACCCTATCTGATAAAGGGCTTATTGTGTTCCTTCATGGTGATGAGGCCAACAGCTGGATAGTCCTTCATCCAGAGATATTGCTGGAGAAGGTGAATGGAGTCTTGTTTGCTCCTGAATCATTCGAAGAGCACCTCCCTATAGCCAGCAACACTGGAGTGATTCCTATACCTGTTCTGAGAGAACACTTCCGAGACAACATTGAAATGATGGTTCAGTTCCTGAAGTTATTTGAACTGTGTGTACCCATCACCCTGACCAATGTGAACACCAACATGGCACCTATGCAGTCTCCCGACACACCTTCCACTACCCTAGGTCCTCTCCTGTATTTCCCTGCATGTGTCCGTGTGGATAAACCTTCCAGTGTCACCATCACACTTAGGGGCTTTGGTTGGCTGCTATGTACTACCAGCATCAGTCAATCCTTCTCCCCACGCTGTCTCCATGTTATCACCACAAGGCTTGCAGATGGCTTTGCATTATCAGCTGATGAACCGTCATTGGTCCCAGAACTGGACAAATACGATCGAAGTTGTGATGTATGGAGTAAAGGGATCAGCTGGATGAATGATGAAGGAGTCACCACTGTTGTTGAGATGATGGATGACTTCAGATGTCTGTCATGCACTGTCACCACCTCTGTAGATAGTAACCCTCAGTATACATTATCAGTTATGCAAGTTATTAAAGAGGCATGTGGTGAGTTCTGTCCATCAGTTTCAGTGGTGGAGTTGATCTCATGTCCACCTGAGGCCACCTCAGACCACACACAAGCTACAGTTGAGCTTGAGCTGTTGAAGGAGAAGGTCCGTAGCAAGAAGAATACAGTTGCTGACTCAACCAAAAAAAAGCAAGTGAAAGTGAGTGAGTGGATAAAGGTGGAGCCTCAGCTTTTGGAACTCATTGGGATGAAGGAAGCAGGTAAGTAGGTAGTTTAAGCATATGTGCGTATCTGTAGAACAGAGCTTCCCTCTCAATGGAAACTATCCAGTATGTTGTCATAGCAACCAATGTATTATCATATGTTGTATTACCTGCAGCATCATTCGTTATATTGAGACCACTGTTTTTATTTAATGCAATTACCAAGACATTAATCACATTCAGATGGTGGGAATCAACGTAGAAGACAAGGTGGAGGAACTGGAGAATATGAGGGTGGAGGTGTTACAGTTTCAAGTACAGACGGTGATGATTACTCAAGTGTGTCCAAGGACCTTCTTGGTATGTTGACCACCCCATGCAGTGTTGTGTCTTACAAACCAAATCCCTTGGACCAGTTGAGGATGACCTTGTGGACGTATTGTTGGCTGTGGTGGATATAGCCGCAAGATGGATGTCCCTGGGGTTGGCCCTAAGAATTAAGAAAGCAGAGTTGGATGCTATTTCCTCGAAAAACCACACAGACCCAAGTGGATGTCTCAGTGATGTCATTCTTGCTTGGCTACAGCAGCACTATGATACCCAAAGGTTTGGTCAGCCATCTTGGAAGTTGCTGTCCAAAGCTGTACATAACCCTGTTGGAGGGAATAACCCTGCATTGGCAAGGAAGTTGGCGGAAGAACATAGCTAGCTGGAAGTACACTGTAACATTAGTTCATGAGTAAGAAACACTATTCAACATGTGTAAGATCTTCAATGTTTGATCCACTTCATGTTGCTTCAATTGGGACGTCTTATGACAAAACGGGGGTTTGGGGTTTTAAAATAAACGATAGCATAAATTTCAAATCCACATGAAATAAATTTTCATCACATTTACACGTCTGATCTGTCTATTTTTGCACACTATGAAACCTTTACACTCGTCCATGCATGCCAACACCCCGTAGTGAAACAAGTAATAAAAACATTCTCTATGATGCAAAGATGTCAGATTATAGCAATATAATGTGTGTGTTATGGTGTCATGATCTCATCCATCCATATGCCTAAAATGGACGACAATGAGTTAGCTTGGATACCCCCACCATGAGTGGATAATACGCATGCGTACATATGCGGGGGACCTATTCTCAATGGCAAATGGATGAAAATAATAGTGTTGTTAGTCTGATTTAATTTCTAGCCGGTTTAGAAATAGCCAACGTTCGGCATTCTTCAGGGAAGGAGCGTCTCTCCAGGCCATATGCAGATGAGTATTGTTGAAGTGTTCGTATGCAGATGTCTGCATTTAAACACTTCAATGATACCCGGAAAATATGCACTCCCTTTGTTCATCTGTATATAAAGTAAAATTCAGCGATCTGCAGACTCCGGTAGCAACAGGACTCCTTCGGGTACGTATTAAATTTGACGCTGGATCTGGTTGGTATGCAGACTCTGCACAACTCTGCATACTAAATGCTGTGACGCAGTGTGATCTGTATTTAATTCTATTTTTACACACTATGAAACCTTTACACTCGTCCATGCATGCCAACGTTCGGCATTTATTTGGGTAAACGAAGGAGCGTCTCTCCAGCGTCAATTTTAATACGTGCGCATTATATGAATACACATAGTGCGCAACAATTTATAAATCGTTGCGCAAACTGTGAATCGTAATGTGCACGGTCCGTTTATAAATTGCGCAACGTGCGCAATTTATGATTTGTGAAAAGTTCTGCAACCTAGAAGCAATATAAAACATCAGGTGTGGGGGGGCATGTTCTTATTATTGAATGGTCCCTGTTACCCTCGATTTTCTTTCTAACAAGTGCATAATTCCAGTACGTATGAAGTCCTAAGAAAGATAGTGTGCCCATTCTGCCCAGATTATGGTATGTTAGTATACTTTACAGTGACACATTCACTTGTATCATTTATGGTCCATTTATAAACTGATTCACTACCATTACAATTGTAAGAGGACAACCTATAGTGTATTAAAGGTGCTTATTAACTAAGCAGACTGTTTCTCCCTAGCAATGCACACTTTACATTTCCAGTCATTGCTATCATCTTTAAAAATTGTTTGGGGAATGTTTTCACATGACTTGTGGTACCATTCCTTGCAGCCAGTGCACTGAGCCATCCGTTCTTTAACATCATCTGGCATGCGACAGTGACTTTATACATACAAATACTCTGTCTTAGGCTTTCCTGGTTGGATGTTTTTTGAACGGAAAGGTGTCATTTGTTGACTTTTCAAACATTCTATGAAATGTGGTCTTAACTTATCCTGCTCATAGTAATGGCTTGCTGGGTTCAATCCAAATGCCAAATCAGTAGCAAATGCTATTGCAAATACTCCACAGTCTGATGATCCAATCTGACTTTGAGTTTTCGGAACTCTTGTTGTAATCCGTGACCTGCTACAGCACAACAAAGCAGCGATTTGCATCTTTACATCCATAGGTAATGTAGAGAATTTGCTGTCAAACACATTAACAGAGAAGGATTGAGTGTGCTGAACTTTAATCCAATGGTTCCCTCCTGCATTACATATTTGAATGAAGGACTTTTGTAACAGGAAATGATAAGTTCTGCCCTAGCAAAGTGCTATACAACCCACACAAGGAAGGAAATTGGGAGGATAAAAGTGGTGATGCTGCATCCATGTGCATATCATCAACAATCCCCACATTGAACTGATTTGATTATTGTGGCTTCAGTCTTGTTTGACACGCTTTCTGTTCTTCTTTACCTTCAACTCATTCATATCATCACAATCATCAGCCCCAGTTACTCTACACTCCTCATCCCCATCAGCTGTTTCAAGGCACTCCTTATTTGTACAAGCACGCTTTGGATGGCAGTGACTTGTACAATAACCTCCAGATCCTTTACAAGGACAATGCCTATTCTTGCATCCTTTTGTACAATTGCATTTCAACTGGTCCTTCTTGGTTCTAGCAGCTTCCCTAAGGCTTAAAGTAGGTAGCTTAGAACTGTCTGCAATATACTTGAAAGGGATAGAACCGGTGTAAGGCATTAGCTCACCACTTGGATAACAAGTTGATATAATTCCATTTTCACACCTCATCATACAGAAGTCAGACGTACATGTAGATGTAGATAGAAAGTTTAAGAATTGACAAACACAGACAAAAAAAACTCACTGAAGACGGTAATGATCATTCTTAGCCTCCAAAATATAGCACAGCACAGCGGCGTAGGAAGGAGTTTAAAAGTGGGGGGGGGGGGGGGGGGCAAAGTTCGATGGTCATCATGGCGGGAGAGCGGTGCCCCTCCCCCAGCCAGCTAGGGGAGGGCTGTAAGCTTCCGCATTGGGGTCTGGGGCTATGCCCCAGAAGCCAACGCTATTTGCATCTAACGACGTTACAAAACTACACTAGAATCAGTGCAATTCATTACAAATTACGCATTTTATCTGTAGTATCGCTGGTGTAAAAGTAGGGGGGCATGGCCCCCCCACTTTTAAAAGTGGGGGGGGGGGGGGGGGGGGCAGTTGCCCCCCCCTGCCCCCCCTTTTCCTACGCCACTGCATCAAGTGAGGCATATCAGTTGACGATCGTTCATTTCTGGGTATCCTTACTGTGACACTATCTCCTGCAGAATACGTTTTGATGTGATGACGTTTGCGCTTGGCATACTGGATCTTCATTCGTTCTGCATTTTTTCGATACTCATTGTCGGCTTCTTCTCTAATCTTGATGCTATTGGAACAGATCGTAATTTACTCATCTAGTTACCTTCGCACATTGAACAATAGGTACTTTTTATAAGTTGAACATTTTCTTCAAATGTTAAGGGGCAGGGAAAAATACGTTTTCACCATTTAGGAAGGGTCATTACCTAGCTGTCTTTAAAATGGTATCAACTTCGGTTGATGCGCAAGGGGTCATACGATGGGGTGTGTCTATTCGTTTGATACTGGCGTCGGGTGCACCCATATTATCTGAAAACACCAATATGCCTTAAGAAGTGTTTTCTGCATTTGAATTTATGTTTTAACAAAACACAGCATCGTTCTTTCAACCGCCAAGGTTCTGTGTCGAGCGATTCTAATTAAAAAGCACCTAATCCTTTGAGAGGCAGGAATTTAGAGTTCAGTTACATGTAGCTTGAGCACTAGAAGTCAAGTCCTTAAATTTTCGTAACTCTTGGATGATGCGCAAGGCTTGTTTTATGGGTGGTCTGGTCCCCAGACCCACATAGTGCACCTGAGAAATCGATGGAATAGGTTTAAGATTTGGTTACCAAATTGCATTTTTTTAATTGTATTTCATGTTAGGATGAAGACTGCTGCTGATTTGGAGAAGTGTATTGATGATTTCAAGAGTGACATCAGTGAAAACCTTGACCTTGTTTCTGCATATGCAATCTTCTATTTTAACCATTCATGACACATGAGGGAACGTCAAGGGGGTATGTACATGGGGTTTTGATGGGTGAAAAAATCAATGAAACACATTCAGTGTGACCCAGTACATATTTTCAGAGTGGTAGAAAAAGGAAATGGAAAAAAGGCTGAATAGTGATACTTTATTGTTCAAACGTTATAATTGCATCTAACGTAGTTGCAAGTCTCTTCAGGATCTCTAATTCTAGGTAAACATGGGGTAACTTTAGATTCCCACAAGGAGGCAGCAAAAAGGTCAAAGTTCATAAAGCAGTTCCAGGTTAGAGGAGGGATTAGATGTTGGTGTGCCCCCTTCCGCTCTTCCCTCTGCCCCCAGGACAGGATCATGCAGCAGCTACATAAGGGTCTGCAACTCCCCCTGTGGGGGCTCCCAGCACAGCCACACCTCCCACATCAGGCACCCCCTCTCCACAACGAGACAGCCTCTGGTCCAAGAGCTCTCTCACCTCAAACGAGGGTAGCGACCCCAGTTTCATTGAAAAAAATCAGAAAAAAGATAGCAGATTCCGAGAAACCCTACAAAAGAAATTAATTAGTGTTGCAGAGGGCAAATCCGAGTTGTCTGTAGAGTTTTCAGACCCAACTGATGACCATATGAATACAATTCGGAAGTACTAGCCAATCCTTGCATGGTAAATAGACTCTACTGTGAACACTTGTGGTTTGTTAACCAGCAGAATGTAATGTATAAAGGTCATATTATCAATGTAAAGTGCTCAAAAAAAGTCAAAGTTACAGTTGCCTATTGGAAATACGACGAAACGGACGAAGAAGGAGAAGACGTTACAATGACATTGATTGAATTTGTAGTTGACTATATTACAGTTGATCTACAGATCAATGAACCTGCTACATCTTAGTAATTAGAAATATATATCCATTAGAAATATATATCCAATATGGTAGTAATGTTTGGCGTATTAACTATTTGTTTTCTAACAACTGTGGCACAAAAATATCAAACCGTCACAATTTTTTCTTCCCTCTCGCATCATACCGCGTACATCCAAAAATGAGTGTTTGAAATGCCACAACTTCTGAAATACTGCACCAATAAATACAAAAAAGGCATTATAATGCGCATTTTTTCTTCTTTCATTTGATATAAAAATCGCCGCATTTGATGTGATTTGAAAAAAATGTTCAAGTACCTATCATATGTGATGTTCGCTTTGTCAGGAGACTCGGAAACCAAACAAAATTCGACTTCCCGTAACCTTCATGAAACCAAGCGAACACATCTCGACCGTTGTACAAATGAAAAAGTGCTTCTTTCTTTGCTTTCAGTACAAGGTTCTGTTGGTTCACACACAAAAGAGAATAGGCCAACGCTTCGTGAAATTCTGTCATTGCTTCGACGCAGACCGGATATGAGTTAATTTACGGAACGGGTTACGAACTAAGTATACGAATACCAGTATTGGCCAGCGCATGCGCACTAACATAGTGGCAATAGGTACCAGGCCGTCTTTTTAAACTTTAATTGACGGCCTGGGGACAAGGCAAGTAGGCTTGCTATTGTGGGTTTCTACTAAATTTACGGACAAGGTAAACAATCGATTGCATGCACCGATTGATGGCGAAGCGCTCTCGCGCAGTATAAACCGCGAAGACGTTATAGAACTTCTTGACAAGGATGACGATGCGCTATTGTAGTGACCCTGACGAGCCTGTTATGTCAGGGAGTGATGATGAATTCAGCAACCTTGAACAGGAAAATGTGGATGATAAACTTTTAGCATATGCAATACATACATACCATACACATGTAGAAGCAGAGTGCATTGTTGAACGCAAAAGGAAGCACAGACTAGACAATGACATTGATAGCAACGGTAGGAGCCAGTATATGGCATGGGTTCAACATAGGTGTGACATTACATTCATTCAGATGATGAGGTGTTGCCATTTCAAATTGCTACCTGTGGTATGGAAGAAATACATAGGTATTCCCTCAACACCCCCAGCGCACACACATAGCTATGTAAAATTCCCCCACAACACCCCAGCGCACAGCCATAGGTATGCACACAACCCCCTCAACACCCCCAGCGCACACATCCCCCACAACACCCCCAGCACAGACATCCCCCTCAATACCCCCAGCGCTCACATCCACCTCAACACCCCCAGTGCACACATACCCCTCAACACCCAGCACAGACATCCCCCTCAACACCCCCAGCACACACATCCACCTCAACACCCCAGTGCACACATATCCCTCAACACCCCAGCACAGACATCCCCTTCAACACCCCCAGAGCACACATCCCCTCAACACCCCCAGCACAGACATCCCCGTCAATACCCCCAGCGCACACATCCACCTCAACACCCCCAGTGCACACATACCTCTCAACACCCAGCAGACATCCCCCTCAACACCCCCAGTGCCTCAACACCCAGCAGACATCCCCCTCAACACCCCCAGCGCACACATCCACCTCAACACCCCAGTGCACACATACCCCTCAACACCAGAACAGACAACCCCCTCAATACCCCCAGCGCACACATGCACCTCAACACCCCAGTGCACACATACCCCTCAACACCCCAGCACAGACATCCCCCTCAACACCCCAGCACAGACATCCCCCTCAACACCCCAGTGCACACATACCCCTCAACACCCCCAGCGCACACATCAACCGCAACGCCCAGTGCACCATCCACCTCAACACCCCCAGCGCACACATCCCTTCAACACCCCAGCGCACACATCCACCTCAACACCCCCAGAGCACACACCCCCCTCAACACCCAGCGCACACATCCCCCTCAACACCCCAGCAGACACATCCCCCTCAACACCCCAGAGCACACATACCCCTCAACACCCCAGCAGACATCCCTTCAACACCCCAGCGCACACATCCACCTCAACACCCCCAGAGCACACATCCCCTCAACACCCCAGCACACATCCCCCTCAACACCCCCAGTGCACACATCCACCTCAACACCCCCAGAGCACACATCCCCTCAACACCCCAGCACACATCCCCTTCAACACCCCAGTGCACACATCCACCTCAACACCCCCAGAGCACACATCCCCTCAACACCCCAGCACACATCCCCCTCAACACCCCCAGTGCACACATACCCCTCAACACCCCAGTGCACTCATCCCCCTCAACACCCCAGTGCACACACCCCCCTCAACACCAGCACACATCCCCTCAACACCCCAGAGCACACATCCCCTCAACACCCCCAGAGCACACATCCCCCTCAACACCCCAGTGCACACATACCCCTCAACACCAGCACACATCCCCCTCAACACCCCCAGTGCACACATACCCCTCAACACCCCCAGTGCACTCATCCCCCTCAACACCCCAGTGCACACACCCCCCTCAACACCAGCACACATCCCCTCAACACCCCAGAGCACACATCCCCTCAACACCCCAGTGCACACACACCCTCAACACCCCCAGCACACACATCCCCCTCAACACCCCCAGTGCACTCATCCCCCTCAACACCCCAGTGCACACACCCCCCTCAACACCAGCACACATCCACCTCAACACCCCAGAGCACACATCCCCTCAACACCCCAGTGCACACACCCCCTCAACACCCCCAGCACACACATCCCCCTCAACACCCCCAGTGCACTCATCCCCCTCAACACCCCAGTGCACACACCCCCTCAACACCCCCAGCACACACATCCCCCTCAACACCCCCAGTGCACACATACCCCTCAACACCCCCAGTGCACTCATCCCCCTCAACACCCCAGTGCACACACCCCCCTCAACACCAGTACACATCCCCTCAACACCCCAGAGCACACATCCCCTCAACACCCCCAGAGCACACATCCCCCTCAACACCCCAGAGCACACATCCCCTCAACACACAGCGCACACATCCCCCTCAACACCCCAGAGCACACATCCCCCTCAACACCCCCAGTGTACACATCCCCCTTAACACCCCCAGTGCACACATACCCCTCAACACCCCCAGTGCACTCATCCCCCTCAACACCCCAGTGCACACACCCCCCTCAACACCAGCACACATCCACCTCAACACCCAGTGCACACATACCCCTCAACACCCCAGCACACACATCCCCCTCAACAACCCAGAGCATTCATCCCCTCAACACCCCAGCCCCTCAACACCCCCAGCGTACACATCCCCCTCAACACCCCCAGATCACACCCATAGCAATGCACATACATCTCAACACCCCTATCCATAGCAATATACTCGACACTCTAAAGTATAGAATTACCCTTCAACGGCACGTAATGGTGCTCTGATGTACTTACCACCCTAAAGTACTAGCCTAAAAACTACTTGCTTACCACTGATAATTTGAATTACAAGTCTCCACCTGCTAGTCACAGAGTGCGTCTCATTAGCTTCATCGATGCGCTTGACAACTTCCATACGCCGCAACCCTATTGGCATCAAAGCAAGACAAAGTAATTAAAACTGTACTCTACAAGAGTACAGAACGAGCTGTTGTAGCGGTAGCATCTTCCACGGCACTGATTAGAATTATCAATTTTCTATGCTCGGATGTTTATGACAACGCACCCTTCCCCGATTTTGTCGAGAGAACAAAAGGGTTCTCACATACTTAGTATGCCTCTGATATACTTACTTTTCATTAGTGGGACAACTGTTCCACCCTGCTCGCGTCCCAACGTCCTTGTAAGCCTGTCCATCTCTGTCGAATATGATGACACCTGCTCTTTGTATGTTTCCTACATCGGATCGCCAATCAGAAGGCACTAGCGAATAGCTAGTCTACCCATCAGCCCGATTTCAAAAAGTAGCCAATAGAAAAGTCGTTTCGTTCAAACGTTATCGCCGGTCAGACAAACAATACAGAACAAGTAAATAAAAACCTTCTCTAACGAGAAAGTTGGTGGGCATATAGGATTGACAGTGTTGGTGTAAAAAGCACGGAAACAAGTGTGACAGAAATGTTACTGGAAAATTGAAATAGGCCTATATTTAGCCCAGTCACATTTAGGCAGCGCACGCCTGAGAAAATGGTAGTCTCGTACCCAGACCCACGCCACAGCAGCGGGTGGATTACATCACCGCTACGTGGAAGTACTTCCACGTAGCGGTGATGTAATCCACCCGCTGCTGTGGCGTGGGTCTGGGTACGAGACTAAGAAAATGGGCTAAATATAGGCCTATTTCAATTTTCCAGTCACATTTCTGTCACACTTGTTTCCGTGCTTTTTACACCAACACTGTCAATCCTATATGCCCACCAACTTTCTCGTTAGAGAAGGTTTTTATTTACTTGTTTCATAAGTTTTTTTTTCTCCGTGTCAACGAAGCTGACTAAAATTTTCCATACTCCTGTATTTAGAACAAAGTAATATACCCATACCGTATATAGTACTTTTTCGTTGTAGCTTCTTTATTACCTTAAGGGGCACCGCGCCGGTAAATTCTGAAGCGATTGGTACTATCGCCGTTCTTTAAAACCATTCCTAGCATGAGTTATACTTGACGGAGAAGAAGACGACGACGACCAACAATTTTTTTGGGCATGGGCACGAGAAACAGGTTCTTAGTTGGTCTAGAAGCGCATAGTTTTATGACATGAAACTAGCACCAAAACGTAGATCTTGGTGTTGTCGTTCGATTGCTGCAAAGAGAAAAGCTATCCGTTTCTTCGTTGTCCCTCGCGACGCAACTGAAAATTTTTAATGACATTCATGACTCCTCAATCAATCCTATATAGACAACTTCACGATCTGATTATTTTGTACTCCGGATGTGATGTCACCTAGTCACTACGAAGAAGTCCGTTGTTGTCTCTTTGTTGTCTCTAGCTTTTACTGGGCCTCATATAGTTACATCGTTGTGGGGCCCAATAAAAGCTAGAGACAACAACGGACTTCTTCGTAGTGTCTAGGTGACATCACATCCGGAGTACAAAATAATCAGATCGTGAAGTTGTCTACACAGCCAGAAATTTTTTCTTGTTTCAAACCTGCACCCAATATTGAATCAGACTGTTTACCAGACCCTGGTAGACCTGTTGCAGAATCGCTGATTCATATTAGATGGAGTAAGATTGATTCATACAAGTATTACACGAGGGTTACCAAATATGGTTATCAGTCTGAAATATGGCTGCGTACAGGTATGAATCAACGTGGTATCCGATGAAGGCCGGAACGCATTTACGTATGTTTACCACGTTCCCAGCCCTTAATGTATTCACGAGGGGTCCATTCGCAATATAATACAAAGTTGAAACAAAACACGTTACAAACAATACAATACGCATTAAACACAATACACGTTTAAACAGTACATCATATTACACCAAATGTAGAGCCTTTCCATTGGTGAGTTTCCTTTCAATCCTCCTGGATAAATCCCTCTCTTCAAATGTGCTAGTATCCGTGCAGTCATGGACAAGGGACACAGAACGCTTCACCTGGTTACAATCCACAGTACTTGGTTAAAGAAACCAATGGGCATTCGTAGTCACTCAAGACAGGCTGTCCATTTAAGATGTAATCTTCACAGCCTTGCAGCAGACAGATGCATTGCCCAGAGCGTAACTGACATGAGCCAAGAATAGCGAGTACCTGTACAGGAATGACATTTATCACGTGAACATACAGCAGTGGATCGTGGAGGGGTGTAGTTACAGTGAGTGCGTGGCCTCGCCAAGGTAATAGGCTATAACTGGGGCCCACTGCTAAACTTCGAAATGCATCCTCCTAGTACCCTCCATCACCACACCCCTACCCTCCATCACCACACACCTACCTCCATCCCCACACCCCTACCCTCCATCACCACACCCCTACCCTCCATCACCACACCCCCTACCCTCCATCACCACATCCCCTACCTCCATCACCACACCCCCTACCTCCCCCATCACCACACCCCCTACCCTCCATCACCACACCCCCTACCTCCATCACCACACCTATCTCCCCCATCATCACACCTCCTATCTGCCACTATCTGCATAACACATTAGACTTTACCTGATTAGAGACAGTTTCAACGAAATCTCCTGCGTTCACTAGTTCTGAATCACGTGCTATGATCCCAGCAAAAGCTTAACATAACCCTCAGGTAGGCAGTGCAGAAGCTGAGTGTTTCCTTGATCGTTCTGAAGTCCTTCAGTACATGTAGTTGGGCACAATTCCAAGGTTGACATGTTTGAGGATGTTTGGACCTAAGCAGTATGTATCATTATGTAAATGTACCTTATGTATGTACAGATAGGTGTGCTCACTTTCCTTAGTGCTCCTGATGATGTATACTTCTGCCTGCAATAAGTTCTTCAATGGGAACATTATTGAAGAAATGTTGCATCATAGGAGAGAGATACATTCTTTTCACCACATCTAAATATGAGAGACACATTATTTCATATTCCAATACAGCTATTATTTGTTTTAGCATACCGTACATCGCCAGACGATGGGGCATCACATTACAGCAAAATGATGGCAGATATCACGACTAGGTGAGAGTTGGTTGCTGTATATATTCTGCGCTCTCACTGTTGTATTGAATGATTCACATCTAAAAAATAAACAAGAATGTCTCAGCCACTTACCTGTAAAGATTTACACTTATTTCCAACATAGGATTAGCTGTAGCTCTTAAGCCATACAGTGTCTGCATTTCCTTAGCACTCTGTACCATTGGTTGAGAACGAATAGCTGCAATCTGATTGAGACATTTTTCAAGTGTTCTTTCTTCATCTATCTTGGACACCTTTGTCAACCTAGGAATATGCATAAGTACTATAATCCAAAGGTTTTTCAACGTACCTCACAGATACAGCAAAACTTATTGGCTGCACTACCCAGATGGCTCACCAGTTGAGAGGCATGTGGATTGTCACAAATAATGAGCATCAAAGGCGCCACAACCAAAACTTTCTCCTGTCTGTACATGTCCACCCAAAAAGATATCAAAAGCTGTTAGCCAGGTATATGCTTAATTGAATATGCGATCCAAAATGAACATACCATTTACTAGCTCTTCATAGTGTGCAGCACATTGATCATTAGTACTGGAAGTGTTATCATTAACCTCAGGTTCACCTTCGTGCTCTGAATGTGAGAACATGCTACAGTATGTATGACAAATGAATATAAAGTATACCTGCATTTCTGGTGGTGAGGAGGCTCTCATCAAAATCAAGCCATATCTGCCGATCAAGCCATATCTGCCGATAAAGATATACTTTTTGTATTAGGATACCTCTAGATAGCGACGGAGGGACATTTTCAGGGGTTTGGTTTGGTACTTAGGGTTATGCCCTTCGTACTACCGCTATGGAATGGAAGGGTTAACAGCTACGTACAGTAAGGGTAAAATTTTCACCCTGTCCGCCTCAAAAAAAAGGTCTTGGGGTATTAATTCCCTACATTACATACCTCGCGAGGCGCATCCTTTAGTATTGCGAGACTGCATGCTAGCAAAAGAAGTGTGAGACCAGAGATTATATATAGATGAGACGCTCTCAACATAATTATGTCGATCGAGATTGAACTGGCGTGTAAAGGTCTCCTCACACACGTGGCAACAGTACAGAACTAACAGAGATAATGTACATATAATGCTATTATTTAATCGATAAACTTACGTTTTCGATCACCAATATACGCCACGGTGATGTAGCCATGTTTTTATTATTCGAGGCGTGCTTACCGTAATTCGTTTTTTAAATTTTTTAATGGTACGAAGGTCAATCATAGATATGGGTCAATTCATAGGCAGGGGGGTCCGGGGGGGCCCTCCCCTGGTTATACTGCATGTAGCTATGTGTTTCCAAAGTAAAATAGCTACTAACACCAGGGGCGGATACAGGATTTTACAAAAGGGAGGGTTTGGACCCGCGATACGAAAAGCGGGGGTGGGGGTGGGTGGGGCTGTACGATTCAGGCACGATGTGAAAAGCAGGAGGGGTGTGTGTGTGCTGTACACTTCAGGCAGGCACGATACGAAAGGCGGGGGGGAGGGGGGGGGTTGCTTAGCGGAAGAAGGGGAGGTACCTTACATGAAAGGGTGGGGGGGGGGTTGCAACCCCCCCCCCCCCCCCCCCCCCACCGTATCCGTCACTGAACACGAGCGAACATATCAATAATGCCCCTCCCTCTTTGGCGCCCTTCGTGGGGGTTGGCCCCTCCTTTCGGTAAGCGCTGGGGCCGCCTATGGTCAATAGTTAATTGTACCTATTTATTGCTGTGGCAACTGCTGTCAATGTGCATTTTTCTCTTGTATCGCGAAGCCCGCCTCCGCCTCATCGAATAAGTAAAAAAACGATGAAAGTACAGTAGTGGTATTTCACTTTTGCCGAAGCTCCCACCTATTCTACACCTCTCATGTCTTTTCACAAAGTCAGACTAGAGTCAAGCTCAACAGGATTCCTGCTGTATTACTTCCAATGATAGCGCTTCGTGTATACCTTCCGCATGTCATCTTGCTATATCCTCCGAATGATAATTAACGAGGCTCGAGTACAACGTTTACCATATCTGTGGCTGTCTATTACAGAGACTGGCTGTAAGGATACATCAAGAAGCAACGTTGTCTTACGACCCGCAGTTGTAATACTACGGGTCTGCGATCAGTGAAGCAGCGTCTGGGCACGAGTTAAGCACGTGATCATACCTTTGAATCAATCCTGTTATAACGAGCTGGTTCAAACTGTTAAAACATCTGGTTCAGATTGAATCAAAAAGTCATTATCAGGTTGTAATCAGTTTAAATCAACCTGGTACAACAGCCCACAATCAGACTGTGGTTATCAACAGCTTTGGTTCAGACTGTGACCCACCCCTGGTTCAAACCGTTAAGCACCACCAGGTTTGAATCAGATTGGTAACTTCTGGCTGTGTATTGAACCTGCTGACGGCGGTTCAGATTAGCAATTATCTACAAAATTTAATTCTGCGGTTAGTGGTTACGTTACGTTACGAATAATTTAGCGTATAATCGGTTTTGTGTAGGGCAACCTTGTAATTGTAGGCTGCAAGTATAAGGGCCCGTCCCTGCAATCTGGCAGCAGCAAGTTCTGGAATACTCTATTTAGGACCCAAAATGCACAACAATGGTTTGTGGGTGAATGTCCGGCCATATAGGTGAATGTGAAATTTCCAAACACCAAAAGTCATTGAGGACCCACACACTCTAAGATACATGCCCAGGTCTCCCACATCTAAAGCACACAATCTTCTTATAGCGGCTAAAGCTGGGTATACAATGCGATACTCGCTGAATGTTGCGTCAGCGTCAGCATCTGCAATTCATGACACCGACGCTGGAATAGAACTCAAATCTATTCCAGCATCACGTCACGTCACGTCACGTCAGCTGGAGTAAGCAATAATTGTTTACAATATGAGGTTTCAGCTACACTGATGCTGACGCTGACGCAACATTCAGCGAGCGTCACATTGTAAACCCAGTTAACACTGCCATTGCCTGAAATTTGCCTCGGTGGACCCTTTGCACGACCTCTCTACCCTTTTTTCCTGAGAGTCTTCTACTTTCCCTATGGGGCATGTCAACTGTTCACATGAATTCTTCTTTTCTTCACAAAACTAAGCTACAATCTCTATTTTGAAAGCCCTTTCTAAAAGTTAAATTTGCTTCCATTAGTAGCTTTATTTGTACTGCCTCATTCGACACTCACACTAACCTATCCCCAAGTGCCTCTTCCAAGAAAGTGCCAAATGTGCAAGATGCCGCTAGTCTTCTTAGTTCAGACAAAATTATGGTGATATAGGCTCACCTTGTTGCTGGTCTCGTTTGTGGAAATGAGACCATTCAGCAATTACTGTGTCTTAGCTCAAAATGGCGGGCCAACGCATCAAACAACTTGGAAAATTTCATGTCTTTATGAAGCGGCCAAGAAGTCATGAGAGCGGAGTACATCTTGCTTCCTAACAAAATCGGGAACCATTCTCTCTTTCTATTTTGTTGGCCACACCATGCACACCGTAACTCAACTTATCCCACCTTCATTACCAGTTGACTGTCCCATGTCAAAGTTCAGCAGTGAAGTTATGATGGCAATACCACAAATAATACATGTATGTGCAAGTGCACGCAGCGGACACACATGCACTACTTTCGAGTCCTAAGCTACAGTTCTAACGCTACTACATACACTTGTGCAAATATACAAACACGTACACTTTTGTGTACATAACATATGCACTTGCAGGACATGACTTTGTGTTATGTGTACTTCAACTAGAAGTATAGTAGAAGTATAAAATGAGACACACCCTCTTACCTTAAACAGACATGCTGTTTGACATCCACCATTTCAAATTGGCGTTTAATCAAAGGTGATATTATGAGAAGGAAAAAAATAGCGATGTTTCATGTAGTGAATAGTGACTTAACCATGTTTGTATGTACTATTGCATAGTGTAATTATGCTTTCATAATGTTAACTTGAATACATTCAGGGTAAACCTGCTGATGTTACCCACCCTGGTCCTGTGAAGCTCTTAACAGCTGGTATTGTCCCTCATCTGGTTAAGAATGAAGAGATGAACATGATGCTCTTTGACCTCGCCGGTCACCGCGAGTACTACAGTAGTCATTGTGCTGCCCTCGAAGCCATCTCACTCACTCCCTCTACCTTCCTCATGCTGGTCAACATGCTCCAGGACCTCAAAGACATCACTGCACAGCTCTACTACTGGTCTGCAATGATTGGTGATGTTTGTCACAAGTGTTCTGAACTTTGCTCAGTTATTGTGGTGGGAACCCATGTCGATGGGATAGCTGACAAGAGGAAGCTAGAATCGCTGCAGAAGGATATAGAGAGGGTTGCTATGAAAGCCCTAACTAAGCACACCTTTGTTGGGTTCACTGCTCTCAATGCTACAGATTTCCAAGGAAAGGAGATGAAGAGTTTTATGTCATCATTATGCCAAACCAACAGCAGTGTCATAGCCAAGCACCCTGCTATATCTCTGAATAGTCACATGATGTATGCCTTCTTAAATGACAGGGTCCCTGCACAACTGGATGCCATATCCCTATCCCAGCTTCTTACCCTTCTAGGGCAAGAGGAACCAAAGTTTCTGCCAACTGAGGCCTCTGAGGTCACACCATTGCTGAAAACCCTATCTGATAAAGGGCTTATTGTGTTCCTTCGTGGTGATGAGGCCAACAGCTGGATAGTCCTTCATCCAGAGGTATTGCTGGAGAAGGTGAATGGAGTCTTGTTTGCTCCTGAATCGTTCAAAGAGCACCTCCCTATAGCCAGCAACACTGGAGTGATTCCTATACCTGTTCTGAGAGAACACTTCCGAGACAACATTGAAATGATGGTTCAGTTCCTGACGTCATTTGAACTGTGTGTACCCATCACCCTGACCAATGTGAACACCAACATGGCACCTATAGAGTCTCCCAGCGCACCGTCTACTGCCCTGGGTCCTCTCCTGTATTTCCCCGCATGTGTCCATGTGGATAAACCTTCCAGTGTCACCATCACACTGAGGGGCTTTGGTTGGCTGCTACGTACTACCAGCATCAGTCAATCCTTCTCCCCACGCTGTCTCCATGTTATCACCACAAGGCTTGCAGATGGCTTTGCATTATCAGCTGATGAACCGTCATTGGTCCCAGAACTGGACAAATACAATCGAAGTTGTGATGTATGGAGTAAAGGGATCAGCTGGATGAATGACGAAGGAGTCACCACTGTTGTTGAGATGATGGATGACTTCAGATGTCTGTCATGCACTGTCACCACCTCTGTAGATAGTAACCCTCAGTATGCATTATCAGTTATGCAAGTTATTAGAGAGGCATGTGGTGAGTTCTGTCCATCAGTTTCAGTGGTGGAGTTGATCTCATGTCCACCAGAGGCCACTTCAGACCACACACAAGCTACAGTTGAGCTTGAGCTGTTGAAGGAGAAGGTCCGTAACAAGAAGAATACAGTTGCTGACTCAACCAATAAAAAGCAAGTGAAAGTGAGTGAGTGGATGAAGGTGGAGCCTCATCTGTTGGAACTCATAGGGGTGAAGGAGGAGGCAGGTGAGAGTTGTATATTTTTATACTAGTAATAGCAAATTTACTGCATGTATGCTATGAAGGTACCAGGTCAATAGATGGAAGTATGTGCCTTTCTAGGCTGTTAACCCTGCCCTTGCAATGGAGGTTACCTTTCTGTACCTCTGCCATCTACTCTGATGCCATCATGTACTTGTATTTGTGGATAGATTTTTTGGTTATGAGAACTCCATTTTACTGTATCTTCAGGTGTTGTCATTAGCAAGACAGTCCTATGTGACAGTAGCAACCATACTGAGATATTTAGGGTCACCAAGGCAGCCAGTGAGGATTGGAGAGACATTGGTATGGAGCTAGGCTTTACTGATAAAGAACTAACCTCCATCGTCCATGAACCTGGAAGGACGAGGGAGAGGGACTACTACTCAGCCAAGTGACTCCCTCAGGATGCTTATTAGTTGTACAGTTAGGCTAGGATTGCAAGGAGGTGGGCATTTTTTAGATAGTGGTGTGAACACATTAAATGATTTTGTATGGTGTTAGCTCATGTGATGTAAATGATAAGATGTCATATTGGTGTGGTGAAGTGAACAGCAGACTTTGTAAGCATGTACCCCCTCAGCTGGAGTGGTTGGAAACCATGTTGATCACCCACCCTCTCTGATATTGGTGTAGCCTCAAAGCATCCTTTTGGTGGACCTAATCATCAGTACATTTCTTTACACCGGCCAGCTTATTAATGCCTCTGTTATAAAATATCCTCAAATCACCACCTAACTACTCATGCAGTGGAGCAAGATTATCATAAGGTGTTGTGAGGGAGCACCGCACATCAGGATGGCAGAATGACCTTCATAGATCTGGCAGGGAGTCATATAATTTATTGATTTTTACCAAATAAGTAAGCAATGGCAACCAAATATCTGAAAATTAATGAATAATATGAACTTTCATTTTTACCCATGCCAATCCTCAATATTGTACTAATCATCTTATTTATAAGCTATTGTGACACTTATAATGAATTTCATCACATCCATGTCTCTCACATTATACATGTATATCTATGTACATGTGGTCTCTGCATGGTGAAGCTAGACAGCCTAATTGGCAGACCTGTTCACATATTCCCCCAACGGACCGGATGTGTATCACGGGTGTTGGAGGGGAGAGGTGGATGGTGGGTCCATCACTGTGTAAAGGGCAGTGTATAACTTGTGTATTGGAATGTTATGCATACGTTGCTGCTTGTGTCCACACTCGTACTGGCATGGGAGGGTGTACAGTGTGGCGTAGTCTGATGGCCTGGGTACCATGGAGACGTATAACCTCATGCGCTGATCATTTGAAGTTGATTCCAACGCGGGTCGTGAAGAACGTGGAGAACAATGGGAAATAACGGGAATGATGTTGGACGACTCGCACTTCAATAAAACCGTACATTTTCGTAGTGTCCGAATTCTTTTCTAATTCCTCGTTCGATTTAGACCATACATGTATATGTACTGTATACATGTATATGTACTATATAGAAATCAAGTCTAGCTAGGCGCGGTCACGTTTCTTAATAATTTCACGACCCGCGGTCTGCATTGATCGGTGCTGTGGGGAGAAGCAGGCTAGGTGTTATTGAGTGAATGGAAGAAGGTGGATCCACAGCCGTTGGAACTCATTCCAGAGGAAAAGGTCACATGCATATATATACTCCACTGCAATATCCTTCACGATCCTTGCCCATACGTTTGGGGTAATTGGAATGCTAGCACCTTCACCCTATGTACTTTTCTATTGTATTTCATTATGCAGTATTGTAACATTGGTTTTCCCACTCAGCACCAATAATTTAGGCATACTGTTAGTGGGTGTCAGTGCTATGTATGGGAGGTGGGTACCTAAGCCATTGGTGCAAATCAAGCATGAAACTGTGCATGTACTTTGCAGACCTATATACATATATATATTTGCAGAAGATTAATCAATGAACGGAAAATTCTATAGCGACAGACACTCTAGGTATCCTCCAATGTTGTTCAGGAGTAGTCTCGTCCCCAGACCCAGATTTCCAACAGCTGCGGGTGGATTACATCACCGCTACGTGGAAAGTGGGTCTGGGAAATAAGAACGACGCGAGCGTCCCAAAACATTGAGACGGATGTGTACATACGTAATGACGCTGACGTAACCAAAACAATACATGCTATTACACAACCAAAAATTTTTGCCCTTTACGGGTACCGTAATTTTCCTGTTACGGTATGTTATCGTGGTTGTTATAGGCAGACCATACATACTGTAACGATGGCGAATTATTGCCTATACGGTTGCGTCGGGTGCCAGTATTGTAAGTGCATCGTAACTATCAGGTTTTCTCCGTGCCGTAAACAGATCGTACCGAGGGCGTATAAAGGCTGATATCGGGTTGTATTTATTGCCGCGTGGGCTGCGCTGGTTTGTAATCGCTTAACATTTATATTTCTTTAACTTGACTTGTCGGATTTTATTGTGCACAAAAAAGGTACAGAAAAGCATACTACCTATAGTTATGTTCGAAAACAAGCTTGCACATGTTTCTTCTTTCTTTCTTGTTGTGAGCTGTACATTTCTTTCCACAATGGTTCATCATGGACGAAGAGACTGCTGCAAGTTAGTTTGTTGGTGCTATCCACAGAGAGAATGGTTCGTAGCAATGAGAATAAAGGACAGTCAAACCCGTTCAAAAGTGGTGTTCCCATCAGTCGGAGCCATTGCTTTGAACCCTCACACTATAAGCACAAATTTGCACCACTAGATATGTTATCAGGAGTGTAGTGTGGAGTTGACCCTAGTGGTAGATAAAATACATGGAGTAATCTTCATGAACATGATTGTTGTACAGTTGTACCTTGTTCACAGGATGTAGCTATAATCACCTGAGTGGGCGAAGCATTGTTGTTAAGAAACCACCGCTCTGTAAGAACTGCACAACTGTCTGATAATGTACACAGGCAGAGTTTTTGATTCATTATGAGGAGCTGGCTGTGGGTCAATTATGGATGACAAGAGTCAAAGAAACATGTACCTTTTTGGAAACCTGTGAAGGGTTATGAGTGTGCCCCATGCATGACTTCAAGTTCAACAAACCTTTTTTCCACAGCCCGAGTGACAAACACTCTTTGCATTATTAAAAACCATCATGGGACAGTGTTGAAGAATTGTTCAACTGCCATAAAGCTCACTTAGCCTGCTGCCATATTGACCAAAAAGAAAAAAATTCAACACGACCTAACTTACACATGTATATATAGTACTGCATAACAGATAAGATGAGATAACTTGCTGCTTCTAAGGTAGTGAGAAGCTGTAGAGGAAATTGACAAGATGTCGTATTTGCAGGAGACAGAACCTGGAAAAAGACAGTGTTTAGTTACTGCAATATAGCTTTTTAAAAAACATACTCTTTTTGGGCGAAAAAAATCTGGGCTTGAAATTGATTGAACCTGATGGAGCTTGGTACTTCAACCCTTGCACTACGAAACATTTACACATATACATATATCCATAGCACTGAACAAAGACTGAAGAAAAAGAAGAGCGAACATTACTTGGAAATGGGATATAGCAGTGTGCTGAATGACAGCAAGCCTCCAACCATGCTTCATTGTCTATAACCACACACCATTATGATAGTATAATGATATGCTGTCAATTAGCTCACCTGTTTCAAGTTCCAACAGGGCCTCACATTGTGGCTTCTTGTTTCGAAGGACTCCGCTTTTTTGGAACGCATCAGTTTCGTATACAATACATCATCCTATGCAACAAGGAAACAGCATTCACCAACGAGCTAAGAACTTACTTACTTATACCTCTCGCTGCGAATCAATATTATAGTGTTGGATGGATCATCAGTCGCGAACGTCTCAACGTTAGAATATGTCTTACAAGCCTCCAACTTTGCGTTTGCAGACCGCACGGTGAACGTGGTTCATGCGACACTGTCACAATGTGCTATTGATCACAGTAGGCACTCTTCCAGCCAATTCTGAAGCTATTGGGGAAATTTCCATTCGTCTCTATCCTGAATTATGCGTGGTCAAGAAAAAGAAGGGAGAGGATAATTCGTAACCATTTAATCTCACTCGTAAACGCTACGTAAATATGTACGTTCTTTCACAGATCTAGTTACCTTTTGAAGTACAACGGTTCCGCCATAACTATTATTATTTAATAAAAACCTGCACGTGACGTGGCTTTGTTGCACCCGTAAAATGGCGCCGATATTTGGCTTTGTTTTACGTACCGCCTCCGGCCTGTCCACTGCGCTAGTCTACGGGACGTACGATATAACCACCCTTTTTTGGTCTATGATCTGACTTAAAGAAAAAGAGCACAATATTGTTGTATTAGGCATTTTAAACTTAATTCCATATACTAAGTACTAGTACAAAATCGGGACATACTAGTAGCAAGGTCTCAAAATAAGCATGCAGTTCCAATCATAAATAACCTATCAACGTGTTAGTGTTTATCTACTTTCCGTACACTACATGTCGTTACGGTAAGGGTATCAGCCTACTTCGGGCACGTAAAACACACCGTTCCAACAAGTAAGTTACACCCGGCACTAACCATGTTATATCATACCGGGTTTCATATGTAATTATTTATCGGTACTCGTACGGGTTATAAAATTGACCCGTTACGACATGTTTCGTAGTTACATACCGATAATTCACCGAAAATTTTTGGTTGTGTAGTTGCTGATTACCTGATTCAAGTGGAAGGTGTGGTTCAATTAGACATCGAAGTGGGAATGTGCGAGCAAGATACACGTATTGAGGAGGTTTTTTTTGCGTGCGGTTCAAAGGCTAGGATGAGCTAGGCTGGCGCACAACATGACAAGGGCGCCACGCACAACGTGGACAAGGGCGCCATTGTGGGCGCACAACGTGGACAGCCATTGTGGGCGCACAAGTACAACGTGGACAGCCATTGTGGGCGCACAACGTGGACAGCCATTGTGGGCGCACAACGTGGACAGCCATTGTGGGCGCACAACGTGGACAGCCATTGTGGGCGCACAACGTGGACAGCCATTGTGGGCACACAACGTGGACAAGGATGCATTGCCATTGTGGGCGCACAACGTGGACAGCCATTGTGGGCGCACAACGTGGACAGCCATTGTGGGCGCACAACGTGGACAGCCATTGTGGGCGCACAACATGGAAAGGATGCCATTGTGGGTGCACAATTAATTAATTCCCAGCAAAAAGGTCTTGGGCAAGAGATCTTGCCCAAGACTTGTCCTCTCTTGCCCAAGACTTGCCCAAGATCTTGTCCAAGCTGCCAAGATTGGCTGCCATAATCTTGCCCAGGATCTTGCCTAAGATCTTGGGCAAGATCCTGGGCAAGATTTGGCCTCTTGGGCAAGATCCTGGCCTCCTGGGCAAGATCTTGGCCTCTTGGGCAAGATCTTGGCCATCTTGCCCAATAATCTTGTGCAAGAACTTTTTGCTGGGAACGTGGACAAGGGTGCCATTGTGGGCGCACAACGTGGAGAAGGATGCCTTCGGTGCCATACTTTGCACCATATAAATGGTCACATGTGAGTGGTTTGCACCCATATGATAGGTTTATACTATACATGGCCATTTTCTCCCCTGAGGAATGCCTTGAACTGGAGCGATCTCAGAGACCTATGGACTGGCCACACCCAAGGAATTCACCCTGCCTCTCCCAACCCTCTAAGGACTGAATCAAGAAACGTTCACAGCTTTCCAAGCGAGCAGTGAAGCAGATGGAACCTATGAGAGAAAGGTGTATTAAGCGAGATGGTAGTGTGTGTTATGCTGCTATGGTCATAAGCTTAGTGTGCCATCCTGTAATCCTATTTAGTCGGCCGCTTCACATGAGGAGATAACACCAGTCCCTGAGCCTGATATGGATATAAGGAATCACATCCCTAGACTGCATCAGAGGAAGGAAAAGGTTGTGTGTAGGCACAATATGTGTGCAGCCTTAACTATGTGTGTGTGTGTGTGTGTGTGTGTGTGTGTGTGTGTGTGTGGTGTGTGTGTGTGTGTGTGAATGTGTGGGTTATGCATAGAGGTAATAAAATGTTGTCATGGTGCTGTTCGTTATTGCACTTGGAGGAGTTGGAAAGGGTTAAAATGACACACTGTTTCAGCTGTCTTCTCCAAACACTTCCACGGCCTGTGATACAGAAAGCTTGTTCACAAGCTGATATTTGCATTACATATCTGCTGACTGCTCGAAAACAGCTAATACAGGCGTAACCTTCCGAGACTTCATCGGAGTTTTTGCCTTGCTTACAAGCTAGTTCTGCAATACCCTGCCTGAAAAAGGGAGAGGAGAGCACACCCAGTCCTCCGAAGCAGCACGGCCAAAAGCATATCTTGCAACGATAGATAGCATGCGGAAATGATAGCGCTTATTGCGGTCTAATTGTGCGAGATTAGTTCTAAATTTAGATTGCCGTACTATTTTTGGACATAAACATTGAAGGACGCTCGGAACAAGTGCGTCGTTCTTATTTCCCAGACCCACTTTTCACGTAGCGGTGATGTAATCCACCCGCAGCTGTTGGGAATCTGGGTCTGGGGACGAGACTAGTTCAGGAGTGATTGGAAATGTAAATTTGTTTATCACTTTTGTATATAGCTTTCATGCATGCCACCCATCACTCCCCAGCTCGTGTCTGTGTAGGACATAGTTATTGCTGCTTGCACAGATTATACTCTTCATACACAAACACCCTTAGTCAGAAAAACTACCCTGTGTATCAGTTATGTATATTGCATGTACATACACTCCTCATGTAACATGTACACTATAACAAGGCACTCAGATGGTGGGAATCACCATCTGCAAACAAAACGACATTAACAAATTGTATATGAATTACACCTAAAAATCTGGCACGGTATGCCTGTTCTTCCAGCAATGAGTTTTGAACGTCCCCTTCCCAAAACTCATCCATATACATGAACTAGCATGGCAATGCACATAACCACAGTTATCTGTGTCACCATGCATTTGCAGATCATGTTGTAAATGATCACTTTATAATAAATTTCTGCATATCGAGAAATGAGCGGTCAACGGGAGCTCTTCATTAATTCGCGGTTTGCGTAATCACGACATATTTCCGTAATCGTTCCATACACAGTATGGGCAAAGCATACCAAATGTTTTTTACAACTTAGCTCATGACAGAATGTTAGTGCGGCACATTTGGCAAGAATTTTAAACACATCACTATTATTTTTCCCGAATAAGCCCTCGGTTCCATTGAATTGTACGGGCCTTTTTTTCAAATGTTCATGAAGTCAACTGGGTTAGTTCCTCATCACAAATTCCAATCTATAACGTCAAAACCTTAAAGCTGTACCGTTAGCTCATGATCATGACAGAAAAGTATAACTGATACACAAAGCAACCATTCTCCGCTATTAAACTTAGGGTCTTCTTATTTGAAAATTCGGTTCCATACTCCACAGAAGTATTCCTTCTTGGATTTCATAGTGTCGCCGTCTCGTGCCCACAATAATTGAAATACGAACGTACTTAGTCTCGTACACAGAAGTAGTTTTATACGGCTCCAGATTACGAGATTACGAGGAGTGTGTGTGTGTGTGTTCGTGTGTGTGTATGTGTGTGTGTGTGTGTGTGCGGGGGGGGGGGGGAGGGAGGATTGTGAAGCACAAAGACTTCCCCCACTGCCAAGTGGCAGACAGACAAAAACCTCCCGGCCTTTAACAAAGCAGTCTTCTGATAATGGCGAAGCGCTGGCTACCTTAGTTTTAATACAGCGCTCGACATGGCGATTTCAATGCTTTTAAAAATAGGTAGTGGTCCGTCTCGTGCCCACAAAAATTGAAATTTGGACGAAGTGTGCTCCTTCGCGTGAAGGTCGGACTACGCCCAAGTTCCCAACTAGAAGTGTGCCGCGCGGTCTTTCCTGCTATTACTGCTAACGCTACTGACGGCAAGGTTTGTTGCTCAATTTCAGTGCAGCTCATTTATATACTGTATGCAGGGACCACTGCATAGCAAAGTGGTCACTGAGTAGTAGCTTGTTAAGCCGACAGCATGCGTATACGTGACACTTTATATTCACGGCTGCCTGCTATAGGGTATATAGTGCCAGAGCTAGCACTACGCCTCGGTACCCTACAGTGGCATGCGCTGTAACCTTGAGCACTAGCAGTGTGTCATAAGTCGTATAGCCGTGCCGTGCGTGTAGTTCTAATCAATGCACACGGGGGGGGGGGGGGGGGGGGGGGGGGGGGCGGGTTATTGTAATGTTCTATCGGGTGTACATGAGTTGGTCGCCAACCTTTCTCTATAAGTTGCATTACTTATATGATCAATCGATGGAATATTTTTTGTCCCACAGCATTATAGTCATACTTGACGCAATCGTCTGCAATGAATTGCCACCCTCTATCAACAAACACAGGTAATAAAAATATGTGGTACATGTAGATGCGAGGGTCATAAATGTATTGCTCAATAGTTTTATGATAACCACTACTTCAGGCTCTGATAATCTGACCAATGGATCAGGTCCCTACTACAATACAATGTAGTGGACTACTTTGATAAATTTGTTAGCTTGAATTAAGGGAGGGTGTGAGACATGATATGGAAGTGGTATGAAGAGACTTCAGTCCCTCAGTCTGCTCTGCCCCAGAATTAAATATAAAAATAAATTACATATGGTTAGTAATACATTATGCACTTATGGCTGAGCCATTTTGAAATGCTCCCAAACCAGCATCATTTGGGTTCACATGGAATAATTATAGTTCACATTATTATCACATATTGGTACATTACCAACTTAGCCACACTACCCTGTACTCAACCATAATGGTGTGCACAGGTATATGAACAAAGCTGCAATCAGAAAACGTGTGAGCTTTTTTTCCAATTGAAAGTGTGCAATGGAGCCATTCTGTCTGGCATGCACGTGTGCAGCATTGGTGCAATGTTGGAAGCAAAGGATGGCTATTATGGGTGGTGGGCAAGTCCTTGTTAGCTAAGGGATAGTGTCCAACAATTTGTGCAAAACATGTAACTAAATGTAACAAAATATCCTTTAACCAAAATCCTGATATTACATATAAAGAGTTTCGCAGTCTCTTTGATCGTATGTGCTATACTTAATAAGGGTGCACCTCCCTCCCTAAATCATGCTATGTTGAGTTGATGTTATCTTTCCATAAATAGTTTGGTCACACCTGGAGAATTAAACACTCTCTGCCTGGCTTATAGGGCAAAGGGTTGTGTAAACAACTACCTCTGCTGATATTTAATAGGATCAAATTAACACACTGGCCACTACATCTCAAAATGAACTTGAATTTGTACCATTCGAAACGGTTGGATTTATAGGCATGGCTACATGTATGTGTGGTTGTTTTAATGCAAGGTATGTGCATGGCTAAATGTGAATCTCCATTGTCCATCACTCTCTCTCTCTCTTTCTCTCTTCCCTGTTCTTCCATCTTTCTATCTCTCCCAAAGGTGGCGCTGCATGCAGATGACAGATTGAGTGAGCCTGAAGGCACATGATTCAAAACGAAGTATTGTGTGGTGCCAGAACGTAAGACTAAGGCTGTTGTTAGTGCATGTGTACTTTAATGTGTGTGTATTGCGTGGTGCATTTATGTGTGTTTCTTTGTGTTTGTGTGTGTGCGCATGTTTCTTTGTGTATGTATGTATGTATTGGTGATTGTGTGTGTGGTGCATGTGTGTTTTAATGTGTGAAAAAATACTCCTAGTATATGGGACGCTTTATGACAAAACCAGGTTTGTGGTATATAAAATATAACGATTATAAACTAGCTCAATTTCAAACCCACATATCTTCCATGCTAATCCCACATCCTTCCCATTTTCAGGACTTATTGCCACATCAGTATTTAATTCTATTTTTACACACCGTGAGCTCCTTATACTAGTCCGTACTAATATTTGGTAACCTTAAGGGTTAAGAACGTATAAACTGGACTGGCATGTGCTGGTTTGGTGTGTTGTTAATGTGCAGGACTGGCGTGTTACAAGCATGTACTGGACTGGTGTGTTGTATGTACTGGACTGGTGTGTTGTATGTACTGGACTGGTGTGTTGCATGTACTGGACTGGTGTGTTGCATGTACTGGACTGGTGTGTTGTATGTACTGGACTGGTGTGTTGTATATACTGGACTGGTGTATTGTATGTACTGGACTGGTGTGTTGTATGTACTGGACTGATGTGTTTTATGTACTGGACTGGTGTGTTCATAAGAATATGTGTGTTATCTGTACTGTTGTATGCACTGGATGAGTGTGTTGTATGTCTTAAATGAGAGACTTTGCATTTCGTCATAGAAAACTGTGTGTGTGCTTGTGTGGTTATTATGTGTGCGTTTTTTGTTATGTACATGGTCAGGTCTGCAGCTTTTTACTGGAAGGAAGCCTTGATAGTGGCAGTGAAACCCTATCTCAATAGATTTGTAAGGACTGGGCCACTGGAAAGTTTATATGCTGAGCCATTCACACACATGGCTTCATATACCATGGCTTCCCCAAGGCTTCATTACTAGTTTGTGGTGTGTGTGTGTGTGTGTGTGTCTGTGTGCGTGTGTGTGTGTGTGTGTGTGTGTGTATGTGTGTATGTGTGTAGGTGTGTGTGTGTGTTTGTGTGTGTAGGGTGTGTGTGTGTTTGTGTGTAGGGTGTGTGTGTGTGTGTAGGGGGGGATCTCACCTAAATTTAAAAATTCTGAGGATGGTACATTGGTGTCTCACCACCACCCTCCCTCTTTAATAAAGGAACAGGGGCAATGCCCCACCCCCTTTCCTCCCCCCTCATACAGCATACCAGTCGAAACATACAACATAACACATACGGTGTATTATGTACTGGACTGGTGTGTTGAACTGGACTGGTATATGTACTGGGCTGGTGTTTTGGACTGATATGGCCAGTCCAATACATACAACACACCAGTTCAGTGCATACAACACACCAGTTCAGTACATACAACACACCAGTCCAGTACATACAACACACCAGTTCAGTACATACAACACACCAGTCCAGTACATACAACACACCAGTCCAGTACATACAACACACCAGTCCAGTACATACAACACACCAGTCCAACACATGGCACATGGATGGATGGATCTTTTCTAAAATAAAAAATGGTGTGGCAATAAGTCCTGAAAATAGGAAGGACGTTTTTAGCTTGAAAGACATGTGGGTTTGAAATTGATGCGTGGTTTTGTAGGCCACTGCATGAAGCAGTACATGTACTATGTAAACTACCTTAGTCCAGTTAACCAAAAATTTGACAGAGAGCTGATAATCCTAAACTGTGCTTCTGGGTTTGTCTCTGTCTTTGTATTATTACATGATTTTTGAAATAGATGCTGGCCTCATGACGGCACTTGCCCAGGAGACTACTGCTGATGTCGGATTTCCATCTTAATGTGCTCCCCCTCCATGTGTGTGTGTGTGTGTGTGTGTGTGTGTGTGTGTGTGTGTGTGTGTGTGTGTGTGTGTGTTTGTGTGTGTGTGTGTGTGTGTGTGTGTGTGTTTGTGTGTGTGTGTGTGTGTGTGTGTGTATGTGTGTGTGTGTTCAGAGCCATGCCTACCAACCCATATTGGAGTAAGGTCTGGAGAAGAGAATGGAGGTCACTAACATGTGCAACTTTTTATGTATGTGTGTTAAATTTGATAGTGTGACCATTTCAGTTCTCTCCACATAAACTGATTTCTGTCGCAATGGGCAAATGCCACAAATGGCTCAGCACAGCAGGGGACTTTCATGATGATTCACACATGTGTGTGTAAGGCATGGCATGGGACATTGTCCTGCCTGACTACAAATTTGTCTACATGTAGATGTGACAAATCAATTTGGGATCTGTTTACACAACGTGACCACTACTGATGTGATGTGGTCAAGAAACCTTAGCATGCAACATCTATACACACACACACACACACACACACACACACACACACACACACACACACACACACACACCAGCAAAAAGGTCTTGGACAAGATTCCTGCCCAAGATCTTGACCAGATCTTGCCCAACTTGCCCAAGGTGCCACGATTATGCTGGCCAAGTTCTGGCCAAGATCTTATCCAAGATATGGCAAGATCTCAGCCTCCTGGCAAGATCTAGGCCTCGTGCCAAGTTCTTGGCAAGAATCTTGCCCAAAAGCTTTTTTGCTGGGACCAGACCCCTGAATATACATCACTGCATACATGAATTGCTACCACACAACAAGGGTTATGTTTTAAAAGTACAGGCCCTGGCCTGCTAGGAGGTTCTCAACGTGACGTCACAGTATCTTAGAGCGTACATTAAAAAATAATAAAACGGTAGCCATATATATCTTGAAAGAGAACTACGGCAATGCATGGGTTCCCAAGGCTATAGCGGTTAGCGCTTAAGTTCTTGGTAAACGGGTACTATATGTCGCGGCCGATCGCGAAGTCCGAGTTTTGTTATAAATATTATTAATGATTGGCAGAAACATGTAGGCGAGCCCACTTTAGTGTACAAGTAGAAGCTGGCTGCAACCTTACACCAGATCACAGCCACTCTCGTCCTGCAGATGTCCTCATTTCCAACTGGGCTCTGGGGAAAACGGCAGCCTGTGACATATCAGTTACCTCTCCGCTGAACTCAAACATTATGTCTGAAGCGGGAGTAACTGGCACTGGAGCAGCTGCGCAAGCCACTGAGCTCCGAAAGCATGAGGCCAACGATGTGAAGTGCAGCGAGTTAGGTTGGTTATGTATCCCTCTTGTGGTTGAGTCGTATGGCGCATGGGGGAAAGAGGCTATGGAGTCATTTTCGAGTCTAGCCTCTCGCCTAGCCATAACATCATCAAGGCCTAAATCTGCCGTTCTATCAGAGCTGTATGGCCGGCTCAATCTGAACCTAGTAAGGGCTAATGTGAGGGCTATAATGTCCAGATATTGCCCTCAAGATTAATTTCTGAAGTGTTATTTAGTTTTGGTCATGTTTTCGTGTGTTTTGTATGTCCTATAATTGTATCTTGTATAATAATAATAATAATGCCAAAAAAATCGCCCTGCAGACATCCAACTGGTCTTTGGGTAAGCCAGCAGCCTTTGACTTGTCTGTGACGTCACCGCTTAACTCCAATATTTTACTTGAAGCGGGATTCGGAGCAGGTCAGGCTGCCAGAGCTACCGAGGAAAGGAAGCATGAAGAAAATGATGCCAAATGCAAGGAGCTAGGGTGGGTTTGCGTCCCCATGGTGGTTGAGGCATATGGTGCTTGGGGGACAGAAGCAATGGAGTCTTTTTCTCTTCTGGCTTCTCGCCTTGCAACTAGCTCCAACAGGGCTAAAGGCTGAGGTCCTAACTGCCTTATATGGGAGGCTGAACCTCAACCTAGTTAGAGCCAATGCCACAGCCATCCTCTCCAGGTGTTTTGTCCCTGTCTAGTACCTATAGTAGGGTGCATTTAAATACCTTACTGCTGTATATTCGTGTATTCATATGCATGTATTCTTGCTTATTCTGTAAAATAATTATAATAGTATGAAGTTGAAAAAAAAAAAGCCATAACAATAATAATAATAATAATTGATGCGCATCCACCTCTTGTCGGATGGGTGGGCTGCTATTGGCTTGACACGTTAAGCCGGGTTTACAATATGACGCTAGCTGAATGTTGCGTCAGCGTCAGTGTCCGCGTCGCTGAATCGTCATATTGTAAACCGTGACGTGACGATGACGCCGACGCCGACGCTGACGCTGGAATAGCGTCACGTCACGTGACAATGAATATGACGATTCACCGACGCTGGGGATTAGCTGGGTCATACACTGCTGTCTGCAATTCAGATAATTGGCTAATACGGTATACCTTTTGAATGGTGTAAAATAATTTACTTTTAGAGCTCATTATAAATCGTACTTTTTGTGATCCACATTTCATGCTTTTTTCAAGTCATAGCTTTGAAATGAATTGATCTTTCGTACTCCCTATCATCGCACTAAGTAAAATCACCAACGCGCACAACCTACAATATTACTCGAATCGCTGCGCATCGTTTTTATACGCCCATGTGATGGAGGCGGTAACTGAGAGGGGGTACTTTGATCGTGTGTAGCAAAGACAGCGACAATAGGATTTAGATCAGCGAGTTATGACATTAAAAACACAGATCAAGAAGCATATTTACAACAATTAGAACAAGCCACAGTTTTGCTTTACTAACCTACGCGGCGTGTGTATTTTTGGAATAATCGGTGCGGTTTGAATGGAGCATCACTACATTGGCAAAGATCAGGAGCGATGCAGGGTGTGTGATCGCTTGCTTGTGACACCTGATATGAAACCAAAGCGTTCAAATCAATGTACAGAGTTTGCAGCAGATTTACACTTGGTATTCTATTTACAACATCCACCCATGCACTCAAATTCTGTTATCAATGCATGCTAGTTATGAGGGTGGTATTACAAGTGGCTGAGATGAGACTGGTACTGGTGGCTGAGATGACAAGTGAATGAGATGAGGCTGTACAGGTGGCTGAGATGAGGCTGGTACTGGTGGCTGAGATGAGGCTGGTACAGGTGGCTGAGATGAGGCTGGTACAGGTGGCTGAGATGAGGCTGGTACTGGCTGAGATGAGACTGGTACAGGTAGCTGAGATGAGGCAGTACTGGTAGCTGAGATGAAGCTGGTACAGGTGGCTGAGATGAGGCTGGTACTGGTGGCTGAGATGAGGCTGGTACTGGTGGCTGAGATGAGGCTGGTACTGGTGGCTGAGATGAGGCAGTACTGGTGGCTGAGATGAAGCTGGTACAGGTGGCTGAGATGAGGCTGGTACTGGTGACCAAGATGAGACTGGTACAGGTAGCTGAGATGAGGCTGGTACTGGCTGAGATGAGACTGGTACAGGTGGCTGAGATGAGGCAGTACTGGTGGCTGAGATGAAGCTGGTACTGGTGGCCAAGATGAGACTGGTACAGGTGGCTGAGATGAGACTGGTACAGGTGGCTGAGATGAGACTGGTACAGGGTGCCTGAGATGAGGCTAGTACTTTTGGCTGAGATGAGACTGGTACAGGTGGCTGAGATGAGACTGGTACTGATGGCTGAGATGAGGCAGTACTGGTGGCTGAGATGAAGCTGGTACTGGTGGCCAAGATGAGACTGGTACAGGTGGCTGAGATGAGGCTGGTACTGGTGGCCAAGATGTGACTGATACAGGTAGCTGAGATAAGGCTGGTTGCATGGGAATGGGATTGATATGACAAAAGTGCTATTTAATCAGAAATGAAGGAGGCTAACAGCACCAAAATATACAATGAGTAAGACATAAGTAAGATCCAACAGTTGCTCTGAACTATGAAAGAACAACTGCTGTTCATTGCCCTACATAACGCGCCGTCAATCCCACATTAGGACCTACTAGTAACCAAACGATAACGATACTCCCGGTATTTCTTGCTAACTTTTAGTATATTTGTTCGCCGTCAGAAAAAAAACTGTGGCTAAAAACCATTGCAAATATCTATTAGTACCTTTAGTTCCCTTTACGAATCAACCTTTATTTCTGATTTCCTATTGTCGCAGGCGTGGAGAATCGCTTCTGTATCGAAGAGGTACGCAAAGACTAACTCGCCTTCAAGGCCCGTAGCTTGCCGTAGCAAGTTGACTACGCCTCGCGGTTTGCGACACAAATAGAAAAAAGGTGTTCCTTTCCTTGTACCGTGTTAAAATGTTTTTGAGTGAGCTCACGTTCCAAAGGTCTTCGGTTGTCAAGGTCGTTGTTAAGGGCATGACATCATTTCAATTTTTCGGAAATATGAACTAATGTCCACAAAACATTGGGCCGCAAACAGTGCATATTGAATAGGAGTTTATTAACGACGCGCAATTAAAATGGCATTAATTGAGCAGTTAAATTGAAACTACCAGCTACCCTGGCCCGGGAACGAGACTACGACCGTATTTGTTTTTTTTTTTGTCTTGATTTTTGTATAACATTGCTTTATTGCAACGCAATGAAAACTATTATTCAAATTCAGACCAATTTTTAAAATTTTCCGAGGTCATTTAGAATTCAATTTGAAATAAAATGCAAGATGACCGCCGATGTATGGGCGATTTCTCCATATGACCTATGTAACATTGAAATAAATAAGATTCACACAGTTATAGGTTAAACACCCATGTAAAGAAGCTCTTTATATAAAAAAAAAGAAGTCACACGCCTATACATGCATGTAATATATTTTTAAATGCACGTACAGGATAAACAAGTATTTAACTAGTAAACTATGTAACTATGTATGAGTCAACCAACTAAGTAGAGGTCTGAGACTTTAGCATGGGGACCTGCCCTTGCAAGAAATGCTCTGGCATTCGAGCGCACAAGGGAAAGGTTTAGTCTGGAATAAAAGCTGTCCAGAGTGGTGGAAGTGGAGGAGTTAACCTGGACTGAAAGGCGGGAAGCAAGTTTCTTGAATGTGTTAGAGGCTAGTTGGCCCCAGGCCCCGAATGATTCAACAACAAGGGGTATGCAACTCCAGCCTAGTTCTTCACAGATCCCTGAATTTGCTTGTATCGTTCGCTGTTCTGTGGCAAAAGCTGCAGAGCCTGCTGTGTGTCCCGCTTCGGAAACTATGTCAGGTTTTAGCGGAGACGACACAGATAAGTCGAACGCTAAATATATGTAATATATTAATATTATAGTACATATTATTATAATATTATATATATATATATGACGGAACAGGCAAAGTATTGAAAACACAATGGTTCTTTTACTATGCTTATACCGCTTTTTCACATCAAATATCAAACTGAACTAGAGAGCTCATCACTAGCTAGTTCAAAATGACATTTAAAAAAAACTGCAACAAATTACAACAGCTAGCGAATGACGTACTATAACATGACAAATGTAGTCAGTACAATGTCGTATTTTAAAGAGTTGAAGGTGCATGAAACATGACATATAAACCCTATCATCACGTGAGATCCGTTATTTGGTATGTGAATGGTATTTAGGAGTGTCCCTTAGCACATGCACCAGGACATGTACACTTGCACATCTGCACATCACGCAAATACACATGTACACATCATTTAAGGTACCTAAATACAAGTGCTCGACTGACTGAGTGAAGAAAAGTGACAGCCAGTTTAAGTCAAAGGCTAGCCACACTGATGGTTGGTGATTATTTCGTTGGATCATTAATCATCTCGTGTATGGTATTAAGTCACTACTTGGTAAATGCAGGCATCAGCTATACAAGCATGTTTCACACAGCAGAAAGTGCTTATATTACATTGAGTACGAATAAAGCAAGTGTGCATTTTGTGCATAGCCAATTATAAGCGCGCTATCTGGCGTACAGCATTTACACGTACGTTACACATAAATGCTTCTAGGAATGTGGGGGAGGGTAATTCCTTCTTAATACGAACCTTTAGTCATCCAGTACCTTCATTGACACTTACAACTCATCCAAATACATATATGCATATATATAGGGCTATAAATGGTGAAAATCTCTACTTGAAATGAACCGCTTTGTGTGTAATGAGGTCCAGGAGGTCTGCTGCAGCATTTTATGCGGCTTTTGTTGTCTTGATGATAGATGCATACAGCACAACTGCTGGAAAATGTGCAAGATGCCGTACCAACCTGCAGCCAGTTGTCAATCATGGACATATAGGTATACCATAAACAGTTGCATGCAAGATATACAGCCTACTCTCGATGTTTGTGCCCTGCCTCTTGATAGATTGCATATGTACCGCATTAACCATGAATAGATTATGCGGGCCGGGGGCTTTCACAGAGCCGCAAAAATGCATCATCATGCATGCTTTAATACTGCGCATGCGCAACCATAATATCCTTTCTCGCTACGTTGCGGCGTTCTTTCCAAGTGATGGAGGCACAGTCCAGCGGCCTCCTCGATAAAGTACCAGCAGCCGTCAAACACCCTGCTGTGGGCCACGAGGTACGTCATGATGAAGACTGTACGCAGAAGGGGTTGAGACAATTGACGCGTACCGATCTGGTCATCAGTTATGTTGTATAGAGAGGCTGCAGTGTCATCCTTGGAAGAGCGGTGGCCATGTTTTTTGGTGTGCCCAGTTGGACCTTTTGGGGTTGTCAATGGATTTGGCCATCACATTCATTCGACTTCTGGTCACTTGCTACACCCTCCCAAAATGCACCTTCTCCCTCTGTACTTCTCTCATTCTCTCCGCTTCTTCATATTCACTTTCAAACTGTTCTCCCTTCTTATGTACATCTGTGATGCCTTTGTTCCTTCTCTCCTTACCAGGACAATGTAACTCCTCTGCATGTGGCAAGTCTGGAGGGTCATCATGATGTTGTACAGACCTTGTTGGGAGCTGGTGCTGGAGTGAAAATAGCAACTAATGTAAGTGATGTTCTAATTCATCTGGTGTAAAGTGTATAGGGTAAGATATGATAGGTACATGTACAGTGATGATATGATGAAAAAATAAACATTCCACCAATGGCTACAGCAAATGCATATGTTCCATCACACTTGTACATTTTACTGTTTGCTGGTTGTTACCAGCCTTGTTTGAGATGCATCTTGTATAGCTATGTAGGACTGAGTAGTCTAGTGACTCCCCATTTGTATGTCTGTGTTGATTTCATTCATTTTTATGTGTTGGTTTAGGTACTAAACCAACACATACCTAGGTTTAATATTTTGAGGAATGTGAGCAATGTGCAAAATCCCCAGCCTAAAGCCTGGGGTACCCCCTGGGAAAGTCTAACTTCCATTCAACCCTGAGCCTAGGGAAAGCCTCACTCCCACTCAAACCTAATGCCCTTAAAGTCTGGGAAATGCCTCACTAACTAATCCAATCATCCAATGTAACACACTGTCCCCAAAGATATTGACATTTGATATACAGGGTTGCTGAAGGCCAATGTCAGGCCGACCTTTCAGGCTGGACCTTCTGGCCTGACCTTCAGGCCGGACCTTCTGGCCTGATAGGTTGGGTTTCAGGCCGGGACACACCCCTTATAGATACATGTAAAATTTGATTGATTGCTATGGCAAGTGAATTACATGATTATGCTATCATTCACACGATTATACATGCATTGCACCAGAAGTGAGACATAACTAAATTACCAAGAGGTCTGGATTTGTAGGAGACACAAGGGATGTATCTGATTCTAGAGAGGAGCTGCCTGAGGCTCTGATGGTTGCGTGGTTATCCAATGAATCTCTGAATTATTGTAACCAATTAATGATTAATTGTACCTTGAAATTAATAATTGTAGTTTACTAATTCTCAACACCCCCCCCCTCCCTAAGAGAAGTGATCGATGTATCATTAATGTAACATTACATTACGTAAATTGTTGTTAGGTGGTTATATTCAAAAGCAAAAGGCCAAGTTAAGTACAGTTGCCTTAGCTTACCTCCCCATTTGTAATGAATGTTCACGAATAGTTGGTGCTTCCTACAGACCACCAGCTCTATCCCCGCAGACCACCACCTCTATTCCTGCAGACCACCATCTCTATCCCCACAGACCACCATCTCTATCCCTAAAAACCACCACCTCTCCCTACAGACCACCACCTCTATCCCTACAGACCACCATTCTATCCCTACAGACCATCACCTCAATCCCTACAGACCGCCACAACTATCCCCACAGACCACGACCTCTATCCCTACAGACCACCACCTCTATCCCCACAGACCACCACCTCTATCCCTTCAAACCACCACCTCTATCCTTATTAGCACCACCTCTATCCCCGCAGACCATCATCTCTATCCCGTTAGATCAACATGTCTATCCCTACAGACCACCACTTCTATCCCCACAGTCCATCACCTCCATCCCTACAAACCACCACCTCTATCCCTACAGACCACCACCTCTATCCCTACAGACCACCACCTCTATCCCTAAAGACCACCACCTCTATCCCTACAGACCACCATCTCTATCCCCACAGTCCATCACCTCTATCACTACAGACCACCACCTCTATCCCTACAGACCCCCACCTCTATCCCTACAGACCACCACCTCTATCCCTACAGACCACCACCTCTATTCCAATATACCCCCACCTCTATTCCTATGCTTGTTTCTGATTTTTTTTTGCATTATGATCATTATATATTGTGCTGCAATCTGATTTATCTCCAATATGTAAGCATGCTGTGCTAGCAAAACTACAGACATGTTTATCACTGTCATGACCAACTGTGTAATACAATGAACAGATTCCTTCATGTTAAGACATTTACAGTAATTAGATACAGATACATTAATCACTCTTATATTAGGACGGTCGGAGTCCATTGAGGACAGCAAGTCTCTATGAATACCTTGAAGTAGCAAAGAAGAAACTCATTGAAGCAATCAATCAGGCTGATAAGGTTGGAATGATGAAATGATCTGCTCCATTCAGTGGTCTTCATGTACTGGTACCCGTACATAATTTGGAATATAAGGTTTTGAGAAAAGGAACACACCTATAATTAGCATGTATTACTATCATATTTACAGGTCATTTGTGTGCATAGTGTGAAGTACACAGGGCTGGCGGCAGCCTATAAAGATTGGACAAGCTAGGGGGCAGAAAAAGCTCCTCCATCGGGCCGGGGTCTGGGGCTCCTCCCCAGCTGCTTTGCAACTTTTGCACTTTTTAAGTCACAAAACATAGCATAATTGCATAGAAATATGGTAAAAAGTAAATACAGGACCATAGCAACAAAAGACAAAGTGGTCCTGCTGGTCCAGCTAATTCATAAGATGTGTTCACTGCAGAATAGGTTGGTTGCTATGTCAACCCAAAATTTGGTCCAAAGTGTTGACTACATACTGTAAACCAAATTTGGTTTAACTGTTTCAGGGTTTATGTGCACACTACATTGGTTTCAGGTTTAGTTTACTGACTGATTAACGTCGGAAGTATTTTTGTTTAGCTATAGTAGAGTTATCTAAAAACAGCTAAATGAGGCAGCAGAGGAAACTTAGGTAGCTGGAAGGGGTTTGAACAACATAATCTGAAGCCATGAACATGTGTAACCTCAAATTGGTATAATTTTTCAAAGGGGTGTGAAGAATTCATTTACAACAGTGAACACATTTTTGACGCAGATATGCGTATTTCGGCGGTAATCGGTTAAGCTAGCGATGTAGTATGAGCAGTGAGTATGAGGATTAGAACAACCCTGCATGCCATACAGAGCATCAACTCAGCCAATGCACCATTTAAATATCTATCTTAACCCCAAAGGTATTTTGTGTGATGTGCACACAGGCTATTGATACAGCTCATTCCTTGGAAACAGGCAAAGGCTTAAGGATTCAAAACCAACCTAAAGGCATTCAATTTCATCAACCCTATATAGATTCGTTTGTCAAACAGATGTTTGCATTCATTTGGGACATGACCAAGGTATTATATTTGGGACCTACCTGAAACATTATACCAATCAGTGACCATGGACGTATTGTACTTGTGGCTGTGCATGCATGTAGCTTTGCAATTTGCTCTTCTATGTGGATATGCATTCAAACTCATCCAAGAGTAAGGTGTTTATAGTAACCGAAGTATTTTGTTTGGAGCATGACCACGTACCTTTGAAATATTATACCCATTATGCAGTTATAAAACATTATACCAATCTCTGACCATGTATGTAGCTTTGATACATTATGCCAATTTGTAGGCATGTAGCTTTGCAATTTTCTCTTCTTCATGAACATGGCTTCAGTTTGTCCTGTAAGAAGTTCTTTCCTGCCGCAAATTTCATGGAGGAGGGAACGTTTCAGCCAATGATTCCATTTAATAGACTCAATAGTATTGCAGCTGTCATAAATAGAATGGTATTGCAGCTTCATTACTAAATTACTAGATATATCCAATTCATATTGTAATCAATTAATTTATTAGAAAATGGATGTGGTTGGGTAAAATATATTGGTCTGGTGGCTGCCGGACCGGTTACGCCAGCTCTGGTACAGACCACCACCTCTATCCCTACAGACCACCACCTCTATCCCTACAGACCACCACCTCTATCCCTACAGACCACCACTTCTATCCCTACAGACTACCACCTCTATCCCTGCAGACCACCACCTCTATCCCTACAAACCACCACCTCTATCCCTACAGACCACCACCTCTATCCCTACAGACCACCACTTCTATCCCTACAGACCACCACCTCTATCCCTACAGACCACCACCTCTATCCCTACAGACCACCACTTCTATCCCTACAGACCACCACCTCTATCCCTGCAGACCACCACCTCTATCTCTACAGACCACCACCTCTATCTCTACAGACCACCACCTCTATCCCAATATACCTCCATCTCTATCCCTATTCTTGTTTCTGATTATGTTTTTTACATTAAGCCAATTGTATATTGTGCTACAATCTGATTCATCTCCAGTATGTAAGCTTGCTGTGCTAACAATAGGCTGGATACTACATTCATGTTTACCACTGTCATGACCAACTGTATAATACAATGTACAGGTGCCTTCGTGATAAGACATCTGAACAGGGACCTACAAATATAGCCCATATCAAGAGTAAATGAGCAACTTACCTCTGACATGTTTTATTACATATCCAATCACTAAATCAATAATCAAATCCAACATCAACATTGATGTTCTTGGCTTATGTGTATGTCACTGTTCAATATTACTATCATCATATTAACTGGTCCTTGCTGTGCATAGTCACATGTGGTTGTCATGGTTATGTACATATGTACATCATGCACACACATTAGACATCTTACAGTAATTTGATACAGATGCATTGGTCACTCTTCTATTAGAATGGTCGGAGTCAATTGTGGGCAGCAAGTTTAAATGGACACCTTGAAGTAGTAATGAAACTCATTGCAGCAGGAGCTGATATCAATCAGACTGATAAGGTTGGTATGATGAAATGATCCGCTCCATCCAGTGGTCTTCATGTACTGGTACCCATAAATAATTTGGAATGAAAGGTTTTTGGAAAAGGAACACACCCATATTTAGCATGTATTACATCACATTCACAGGCCATTTGTGTGCATAGTGAAGTACAGACCACCACTTCTATCCCTACATACCACCACCTCTATTCCCACAGACCACAACCTCAATCCCTACAGACTACCATCTATCCCTACAGACCACCACCTCTATCCCTACAGTACTGATCCCTACAGACCACAAACTCTATCCCTACAGACAACCATCTCTATCCCTACAGACCACCACCTCTACCCCTACTGAACACCAACTCTATCCCTCCACCTCTATCCCCACAGACCACCACTGTACTATTATAACTGATTGTGATTTTTGATTGAGACACGTGATCCTTGCGTATGTTCTTTTGTTGTATAACTTGCTCTGTGCTGTGTGTTGGAAATCCAGTTGAATCGAGCAGTAGTGAACTCGGGCGTCTCTACAAGCGTACTACATGGTGTAGAAGTAAAATGGTTTTTTTGAAAGCGCCTGTCGAGCTCGACCTCTTTACCGCGGACAGCGTTTCTATTTAGGAAAAAAGGGCGGAAATGGAGACAGGCGATGGAGCTATACTTACAGTTCAACATGTCAGTAAAGTCTGAAAAAGAAAAGTGCAGCGCTTTCTTGTATCTGATTGGTCAATCTGGCGGAGACATATACAGTACCATGAAGATAACCAGCAAGAGAAAGGACAAGGTAGGCTTACTTTGAGGAGTATTGCAAGGCAAAACAGAACGTCACTATGGAGCAATATAAATTTCACATGTGCAACCAAGAAAAGGAGGAAACAAATCAATATGTCATTTTAAAAAGTTGAAGTTGTTGGCAAAGAACTGCAACTTTGGGAGCCTGGTAGATGAAACGATACGGGATCGACTAGTATGTGGAATCATATCGGAGCGAGTGAAAGAACGTCTGTTGAGAGAGCAAGAACTGTCACTTGATAAGGCCATGTTGATCCGCCAAGTAGAAGAGGAATCTAACAAGCAGATAAAACTTCTCAGTGAAGAAGGACCTGAAACAGTAGTGCAAGCTGTGAAACAAACCCCTCATCATGGAAAACCTATTGTTCAAAGTCAAACCTCAAGACAGAGAAGAACGGCAAGAGGCAAGTCAGTGGTCATGTGGCAATTGTGGTTCTGTACATTGCAGTTCACAATGTCCTGCTCTAGGAAAGAAATGTTATCAATGTGGACGGTTGAACCATTTTGCTCACAAGAGCAGGTCCAAAAAGGTTGCCACAGTCAATAAGTCAACAGAAGAATCAGAGGACACCAGGTATAACCAAAAGCAGCAAAGAAGACAAGAGTGAGTATTTCACAATGCTTACTGTGAATGGAACTCAGGAGAAGTTTAAGGTGGATGCTGGATCTCAAGTCAATATCTTACCGTGGGACATCTTCAAACAGTTAATCAACAAGCCACAGTTGACCAGAGTCAAGACCAATTTAGTTAGTTACTCAGGCGACAAACTAGCAGTAGTCGGCTCATGTCAGCTACAGTGTAAGAAAAGTCTTGTTGAGTTTTTTATTGTCAAAACAAAACAGTGCCCAATTCTCAGTATTCTGGCATCCAAGAAGCTCGATCTAATTAGAGTGGTCACAAGCATTACCAAGACAGAGAATATCATCAAGACTTATGATGTGGTGTTTCAAGGATTTGGGTGTCTCACTGAACCATACAAAATCAGGATTGATAATGATATACAACCAGTTGTTTGGCCCCTCAGGAATCAACCAGTGGCATTACGAGAACATCTTAAAGAAGTACTGGACAACATGGAGCGAATGGGGGTGATCAAGAAGGTTGAAGAATCTACTGATTGGGTGAATTCCTTAGTAATTGTGGAAAAAGAAACACAAAACCAAACAGCTGAGAATATGTTTGGATCCTTGACCACTCAACAAGGCAATCACAAGTGTGAGAACTTCCAGTTACCAACATGGGAAGACATAACCACAAGATTGTAAGGGGCAAAATCTTCTCCAAGTTAGATGCAAAAAATGGATATTGGCAAATACCATTGGATGATGAAAGTCAGCTGTTAACAACGTTCATTACTCCTTTTGGGTGATATTGTTTTGCCAGAATGCTATTTGGAGTGAAATCAGTGCATGAAGTGTTCCAAAAGTACATGTGTCAGTGTTTTGGTTACCTACCTGGTGTTGAAATAGACATAGATGACATACTGGTATGGGCTGAATCAGAAGAGGAACACAACAATCGACTGCAAGCAGCGTTACAGAGATGGAGAGACATAGGACTCACTCTGAACAAGGACAAGTGCAGATTCAATGTGCCTGAAGTATCATACTTGGGGCATACGATAAGTGCAGATGGGGTGGCCCCTGTTAAGGAAAAAGTTCGAGTGATTGCAGAAATGCCACCACCAAGATGACAGAAAAGGCGTGGAATGACTTCTTGGGGGTAGTCAACTATGTAGAGAAATTCATTCCTGACATAGCTGCAGTGACAAAACCAATACGAGATCTACTAAAAACATGTCCAATTCAATTGTAGTCATGAGCATGAGGAAGCGTTCAAGAGGTTGAACAACTGCACCAGTATTAGCTTTTTACAATGTGAAAAACCCATACTGTTAGTTGTGATGCTACCCAGTTCAATCTAGGTGCAGTTTTGCTGCCAGCCAGTAGTATATGCACAGACAGAACCAGTGCAGATATGCACAGATCGAAAAAGAACTGCTTGCTGTTGTATTCTGACTGGAAAAATTCAACCAATATGTGTATGGCAAGTGTGTGGATGTGGAGTCAGATTATAAGCCATTGGAAGCAATCTCAAAAAAGTCCTCATGTCATGCCCCACCTCGTTTACAATGTATGTTGCTTCGACTTCAGAGGTATGATTTCGAGTTACATTACAAGCCTGGGAAGGAAATGACCATTGTCGATACACTATCTAGAGCATGCACTACTGACAACACTATTGATAGAATGGAAGAGGAACTGAAATGTGCTGTACACCTGATCCTTGACACAAGCATGTCAGAGATGTGGTTACAGGAGATAAAGGAGGCTACAAATGAAGACCAGTCAATGCAGAAGCTGAAAATCCACATACGACATGGATGGCCGGAAGAACTGTCTCAGATACTTGAAGAGATACGAGACTATTGGCATCTTCGTGATCAACTATCAGAAGCCAGTGGAATTCTACTCAAAGGGGAGATAATTCCACAAAATTTCTGGAGAAGTATGCTTGATCGAATTCACATGGGACACATGGGAATCACAAAGTGTTCACAAAGTGCGAGAGAAGTGATGTTCTGGCCTGGCATGAATAAAGCAATAGAGCAAATGGTATTAAGATGCACCATATGTCAGGAATATTGTGATTCCAATCCCAATGAACCCATGCTACCAGGTCCGGCATCTGAGCACCCATGGGAAATAGTTGCAACTGATCTGTTCCAGTGGAGTGACAAAGATTACTTACTGTTATTGGACTTTTATTCACGTTGCTTTGAAGTCAGGATGTTAGAAAATGCAACCAGTGCAACAGTGATGCATCACATCAAATCTATATTTGCTAGACATGGAATACCTGTCATGATCATTAGCGATAATGGTCCACAATACACAGCAAAGGAATTTCCGAAGTTCACAATGGAATGGAGGATCAAACACACCACCACAAGTCCGTACTATCTTCAAGCGAATGGGCTAGCTGAAAGGAGTGCCCAAACAGTCAAAAGGTTACTGAGCAAAGCTAAGGCAGATGGTCAGGACCTATACTTGTTTTGATTGGAATACAGGAACACAGTAATAGACAACCTAGTCTCACCAGCACAGTTGCTGATGGGCAGAAAGTTACGCACTACCCCTACGGACCACCACTTCTATCCCTTCAGACCACCACCTCTATCCCTGCAGACCACCACTTCTATCCCTGCAGACCACCACCTCTATCCCTTAGACCACCTCAATCTCTACAGACCACCACCTCTATCCCTACAGGCCACCACCTCTATCCCTACTGAACGCCAACTCTATCTCTACTGAACACCAACTCTATCTACAGACCACCACCTCTATCCCCACAGACCACCACCACCACTATCCCTACAGACCACCAACTCTATCCCTACAGACTACCACCTCTATCCCTACAGGCCACCACCTGTATCCCTACAGACCACCATCTCTATCCCTCCAGACCACCACCTCTTTCCCTACATACCACCACCTGTATCCCTACAGACTGCCACCTCTATCCTCACAGACCACCACCTCTCCTACAGACACCACCTCTATCCCTATAATAACAACAAGCTTGCATGAGTCATAGGATGCACAAGTTATGTGCATGACCACTGACTTTGACATAGTATATTATAGCAGTGGACCAATGCCAGAGCAGTCATCACACCTTATAAATAGCTGTACTGTCTACTGATCATATTACCCATCATGGGAAGTAATGGTTGAAGTGAGGGTATTTGGTAATGAAAAGTACACGTACATGTAGGCTTGGTTGATTATTTAGCACAATCTGTTGATACCATAAATGCACCTATTGCAACTATAATGTCTGATAACATATATACATGTTAACATATCAATGATACATGTATCTGCTGTGGACATTGTGATATTTAAGTGTCATAATGTATGCTCATTTTGTAGTGTAAGTCATTGTGCATTGTTGGATGCATGTAGTTAAACCAGTTCTAAACCAGTTCCTACCTGGTTGAGGGCGTTGAACTTGATTTGCCTATCAAACTGGTTTTGGCCAGGTGTTTTGTATATAGAATCGTCTGTAACTGTTGGTGATTTTGTTTTTGCATTAAAGCCAATTATATATTGTGCTGCTATTTGAATCATCTCAGTACGTACATGTGTGTATGTACATCATGCACATACTTCAGACATCTTAACAGTGATATGTTTCAAATACATTAATCACTCTTCTATTAGGATGGTCGGAGTCCATTGTGGACAGCAAGCTACAATGGACACCTTGAAGTCATAAAGAAACTCATTGAAGCAGGAGCTAATATCAATCAGGCTGATAAGGTTGGTATGAAATGATCTACTCCATTTAGTGGTTGGCATATGCTGGTACCGCATACATGAATTGAAGTAACAGGTTTTGGAAAAAGGAACACACCAAAATTTATTATGTAGAAATGTAAAATGAATATAATATGTCTGCTACCAAAACCATATTCTCTCCACCTTATTACCTACACATATGTCCCACCAACTGTCGGAGGGTTATATAGGTTTTGACCTGGCTGTGGTTGGACATGATTCGAAATAAAAGATTTTGGGAAAAGGAACTTTATCATGGTAATTAAATGAATGTCTTTAACCAAAACCTTGGTCCCTCCACCTTCTCTACGTGTACATGAATGTCCCACCAACTTTCTCATGAGAGAGCAATTTAGCCAATTGCATGTGAACATATGACCCATACATGAACATTGTCTTTAGACGAAGAAATCAGAAGTAACATTTACATGCACACGCATGTACACAAACAAATGTAAATATGAGCTATAATGGACATAACACACTGTTGGGTCACCCACTATGCAATTATGCACATATCTTAAGAGATACATAAACAACCTAACAACAAGCTTGCATGTGTCATAGGATGGGCAAGTTATGTACATGACCACTGACTTTGACATAGTAATATCAGTGGACCAATACCAGAGCAGTCAGTCTATCATAAAACCTTATAAATAGCTGTACTGTCTACTGATCATATTACCCATCATGGGAAGTAATGGTTGAAGTGAGGGTATTTGGTAATGAAGACGTACAGACGTACAGGTTCCTACATGTTAAGACTTCTGAACAGGGGCCTCCAATTATAGACCATATCTAGAGTAAGTGGTCAACTTACCACAGACGTATTTTATTTATGTTCCAATTCACTTATGTGCATCTGTGATGCCTTTGTTCCTCTTATTTTTAGGACAATGCAACTCCACTGTATGTGGCATGTCTGAATGGTCATCATGATGTAGTACAGACCTTGTTGGGAGCTGGTGCTGGAGTGAATATAGCAACATCTGATGTAAGTGCATGCAATAATTAATCTGTTGTAAAGTGTATAAAGGGTAAGATGTGATAGGTACATGTACAATGATGACATGATGAACAAATTAACATTCCACTAGTGGCATACAGCAAATGCAAATGTTCCATCACACTTGTACATTTTACTGTTTTGCTGGTTATTACCAGCCATGTTTGAGATACATGTTGTTTAGCTATGCACATGTAGGACTGAGTAGTGTATTGTACATCTAATGACTCACTTGTATGACTATGTTAAGGTACCTTTGCAGCATTCTGCATGGAAGCTGTATAAATGCATGCAGTACAGCTTTCAGCTGAACACTGATCCCTATCAAGAAGATGCAGCATGTCACACCTACATGTAGTTTTTGATGTGGTCTGCAGACATGTATTTCAAAAGAAATGAAGCACAGTAACCTGATTTTGCTAACAACACATACAACTAAACACAAGTGTGTAGTGTGTAAAACAAATACAGTAGCTGCATGCAGTATTTACAGTAGTACAGCGTACATGGAGGAGGGGGTTCAATAGGTTTTGATCTCGCTGATGTGGGTGCAGGACAGGCTCCCATGTAGAAGTGCAGAAGTTTTATTTGGAACAGCAGTCGTAAGCATGCATACACATCATTCATATTAAACCTAACAACAAGCTTGCATATGCCATAGGATGCACAAGTTATGTACATGACCACTGACTTGAACATAGTAATAGCAGTGGACCAATGCCAGAGCAGTCAGCCTATCATCACACCTTATAAATAGCTGTACTGTCTACTGATCATATTACCCATCATGGGAAGTAATGGTTGAAGTGAGGGTATTTGGTAATGAATAGTACACGTACATGTAGGTACGGTTTTTGAATTTACCACTACCTGATGATACTGTAACGACTCGCAATTAATATCACTCTCGTTACTGACAAAATCTGATCATCATTTCAGCATACCAATTAAATACCCAACATATATGATGCAACATGGACCATCGTGCACATGCGTGGTCAATTCAGTCATAACACTTTCCCCTCTTTGAAAAGAGTGGTTTCACCAGTAGTGGCAATGTGCACCATAGAAGTCTGGGGGACGTCGAATCCGCTTAGGGTACCGTGAAGACTGCTCATTGGTTGATGTCTCTTGGCTTTGCTCGGCAACGTTACGATCATCGTTCTGCGGCGAGACTTCCATATCTTGCAATGGCACCTTCATGCAACTGTTGCACAATTTCCTCTCTTATCTCCCTCGGAGCCACCAGCTGAAGGAAAATATCCCCATCACTGCCTTCATACCGTCTGTAGAGAATCCCATTTTCCACAACTACCTGGTCCCATTGCTGAATGAATTGGTTGAACTCCCTGCTTTTTCCCTCAGTGTCCTTAGAATTTAGGGTCTTCCCGGAAGAAATAGCCTGGATAATGGGTGCAATGTGCTCATCTCGCTGCTGAAGCAGCTGAAGGTTGCTCTTTACTGGCACAACTGCAAACGCACCTGCCAAATCGTATTCCTGAAGTTGCTCCAACCACCGTGCCAGCTGTCCTTCAGGCTCTTTCATATTGTATATCCATTGCAGCGCACTGTGGTCAGTGCGAGGGACGAAGTGTTGCCCTAGAAGATAAGGACGGAAATGCTTCACAAAGGTGACTACAGCAAGCAATTCCTTCCTTGTGACATTGTACTTTTGCTCGGCTTTACTGAGTGTACGACTTTTGTAAGCCACCACGCACTCCTGACCATCATCACACAGCTGCAAAAGAACCGCTCCAACCCCAGTCTCGCTGCCATCTGTGTCAAGGTGAAAAGGTTTGTCAAAATTAGGGACGATGAGCACTGGTGCCGATATCAGCCTCTGCTTCAACTCCTGGAATGCAGCATCACATTCGCTGGTCCATTCGAACACTCGGCCACGTTCAGTAAGTCGGTAGAGGGGCGTCGCGATCATGGAGAAATCTTGAATGTAATGACAGTAGTATCCAACGAGTCCCAGGAACTGATGCACTTCTCTTGCTGAAGTCAGAACACTCCATTTCCTCACAGTGTCAATTTTATCAGGGTTGGTACTAATACCCTGTCTCGTGATGACATGCCCCAGAAAGCTGACTTTCTCACGAAATAAGGAACACTTTGCTGGTTTAAGTCAGAGACCTGCACCCCTTAACTTTTCTAGCACTATTCTCAAGTTCTGCAGGTGATTCTTGAATGTTTTTCCCATAATGACTATGTCATCTATGTAGACGAGGCAGTGCTCCCAAGGAATCCCTGAGAGCACGAGGTCCATCAATCTCTGAAAAACTGCTGGAGCGTTGCATAATCCAAAAGGCATCACTCTGAATTCAAATAGTCCATCTCCTGTTGTGAACGCTGTCTTTGGTTGGTCCTTTTCGTCCATTTCAACGTGCCAATACCCACTCAGTAAGTGCAAGGTGAAAAACCATCTGGAACCACTCAGAACCTCCAATGAATCATCGAATCATCCACCCTGGGAAGAGGATATACATCCTTGCAGGTGATAGCATTTAGTTTGCGGTAGTCTACACAAAATCTCAAGGAGCCGTCTTTTTTCCCAACCAGAACTACAGGTGAAGCCCACGGACTAGATGAGGGTTGAGTGATGTTATTCTGGAGCATGTCCTTGATAAGCCACTGCATGATAGTTTGGATTTACAATATATGTACTACTGATCAATTGTGGTGCAAATGTGTATGTAAATATGGTATATGTGACATCAACACAATAGTAAATATAAAGCTTTCATTTACTATAGCGGAAATGTCACATATACAATATTTACCTACATATTTGCGCCACAATTGATCCGTAGTAAATATATTGTAAATCTAAACTTTCATGCGTGAGCCCTCAAGCCTGCTCCCTCCTCGCTGGTGGCACTCATCTACATGGTTGGATAGGGTGTTCATTACCTGTGTCAATAGAGTGTTTGATTAGGTTTGTACGACCCAGCTCAGAACTCGGACTCCGCAAAAACATCCGCATATTCCAACAGCAACTTGTAGAGCTCCTCCTTCTCGTTTGTGGTGAGGTCACTGGCACTTCTTTCTACCATTTCCTGCAGCATGATATGTTTCTGGGGCGACACATGAGGGACATTTGAACTGCTGCTGGGCACTTCACCAACTGGGGCTACTATCATGCTTTCAACTGGGCATGCCTTTGCCACCCGCGTACCCTTGTATATGGTGACATCTGTGGGTAAAGGGTTGACAATAAGAATAGGCACATAACCTCCTTGACTTGTAGGTGTTGAGGTGACCAATGCTCTAGCAATCAGAATTGGAAGGTCAGCCCGTGAGCCTTCTATCAGCCAAGTCCTGTGGTCAATCACTGGATTGCATGATGCCATAGTCTGGATTTCACTGAATGGGGAATCGATAGTGTCGCTACCACAGCCACATCTGCTGGAATCTGCTGAGAGCTGTCAGTGTCCTGGCCATGCACCAAAGGAACTGACAGACCCCTGACCTGGAGAAGCTTGTTAGGTAAGTCAACAACACAGCCCTGCCTCTCAAGGAAATCGAGACCAATGATGGACTCAACTGCAAGACAGTCAATTACCACAAGGTCAGCTTGGATTACAAGGTCTGTGAATCTCAAATCTAGTGTACACACTCCCAGCACCATTAAAGGACTGCCAACCACACCAACAAACTGTTTTCCACCCCACGGGGACAGCTGCAACAACTTTTCACCACCTAATGCACTCCAGATTTTACAACTCATGAAACTAACTGCTGCCCCAGTGTCTACCATGAACTCCTGCTTGGTTTCCATCACACTGGCTGATACAAAGTGTGAACAAGCTGGATTTACAAATAGACTAAAACTACATGTACTTGTACTATCCAATTGAACCATTGTCTTTACGCCCTCGCACACCTGGTTCTTAGTGCTGAGGGCTGCTAGTTTTCCTGCTGCTTGCGCCACCCTTAGCTGCACAACCCTTGGCATAGTGACCCACCTGACCACACTTAAAACATGTAGGTGTTACACTTGCTTCGTCTCCTCGAGTTCGTTGCTGTGAGGGTTGTGAGCCGCGTTCCATTGTCTTTTCCATCTTCTCCATCCGCACAAACAGCGACTGGAGGAGTTGCAGGAGAGTTTCCTGTTCAGAGGCTGCTGCAAGCGATGCAGACCCAGCATTCGGTACCACCGTGACGGCAGCCACTCAAGTGTCCTTTGCTCCCCGCAAGAGGTAGGACTTGGTCTCCAGCGTGCAAACCACAGCATCATCTAAAGTCTTAGGCTGCCTCTGTCGAACTGCAAAGGCAACCTGGGGATTAGTAAGCTCACCAAGAAAGCGCTCAATAGTGAGCAATTCCTTTGCTTTATCCTCAATTTCAGGCAGCACCTTATCTGCCAGGACCCGCAACTCGTCCAGAAGTCGCTCCAGCTCTCCTCCTTCTCGTCCCCTGGCCTGAAACTCGACAGAATCCAATGAACGCTTACTCTCAGGCTCAAAGCGTTTCTCCAGAGCTTCCCTCACTGCCTTGTAGTCTGCTTGCACCTCAGGACTTCGCCTTTTCCGTGCCGTCTGAGCTTTGCCTGACAGTCGGACAGGCAACCAACGGAGCTTAGCTGCATCGTCCCAGTCGTTTAACACCACCACTGCCTCAAAATGTTCTATCCAGTCTGTCCAACTTGTCGCCCCAGAAAACGCATCTGGCGAAACCAGCAGCCAGCCATAACTCTTCATCTTTACAGCAGTGGTACCCGTTCCATCTATCTCCATCTCCCTCCTCCTTTGCGCTAGGTTCCGACATGACGACTACGCCAAGTGTAACGACTCGCAATTAATATCACTCTCGTTACTGACATAATCTGCTCATCATTTCAGCATACCAATTAAATACCCAACATATATGACGCAACATGGACCATCGTGCGCATGCGTGGTCAATTCAGTCATAACAATACCATAAATGCACCTATAATGTCCGATACCATCCAAGTTAACATATCAAGGATGCTGTGGTCTTTATTATATTTAAGTGTCATAATGTATGCTCATTATGTAGTGCAAGTCATTGTGCATTGTTAGGTGCATGTTGTTAAACTACATGTAGTTCTAAACCAGTTCCTATCTGGTTGAGGGTGTTGAACAGGATTTGCCTATCAAACTGGTTTTGGCCAGGTGTTTAGTATATAGAATTGTGTGTGATTGTGCGTGATTGTGTTTTTCGCATTAAGCCGATTATATCCTGTGCTGCTATCTGAATCATCTCAGTACGTACATGTGTATACACATCATGGACACACTTCAGACATCTTAACAGTAATATGTTTCAAATACATTAATCACTCTTCTATTAGGATGGTCAGAGTCTATTGTGGACAGCAAGCTACAATGGACACCTTGAAGTAGTAAAGAAACTCATTGAAGCAGGAGCTGATATCAATCAGGCTGATAAGGTTGGCATGAAATGATCTGCTCCATTTAGTGGTTGGCATGTGCTGGTACCCATACATGAATGACTATCCCTACAGACCACCACCTCTATCCCTGCAAACCACCACCTCTATCCCTACAGACCACCATCTCTATCCCTGCGGCTGCAGACCACCACCTTTATCCCTACATACATCTCTACAGATCATCACCTCTATCCCCACAGACCACCATCTCTATCCCTACAGACCACCACCTCTATACCCACCGACCACCACCTCTATCCTTACAGACCACCACCTGTATCCCTGCAGACTACCACCTCTATCCCTACAGACCACCACCTCTATCCCTGCAGACCACCACCTCTATACCTACAGACCACCTCAATCTCTACAGACCACCACCTCTATCCCAGTATACCTCCATTTCTATCCCTATGCTTGTTTCTGATTATGCATTAAGCCAATCATTTATTGTGCTGCAATCTGATTCATCTCCAGTATGTAAGCATGCTGTGCCAGCAATAGGCTGGATACTACAGACATGTTTACCACTGTCATGACCAACTGTATAATACAATGTACAGGAGGAGCCTTCATGATAAGCCATCTGAGCAGGGACCTAAAATTATAGCCCATATCAAGAGTAAATGAGCAACTTACCTCACACATGTTTTATTTCATATCCAACCAAACATCAAATCCAACATCAACATTGATGTTCTTGACTTATGTGTATGTCACTGTTCAAAATTACTATCATCATATTCACTAGTCCTTTGTGTGCGTAGTCACATGTGGTTGTCATGGTTATGTACATGTGTACATCATGCACACACATTAGACATCTTATACAGATACATTGATCACTCTTCTATTAGGATGGTCGGAGTCCATTGAGGACAGCAAGCTACAATGGACACCTTGAAGTAGTAAAGAAACTCATTGAAGCAGGAGCTGATATCAATCTGGCTGATAAGGTTGGTATAATCTGCTCCATTCGGTGGTCTTCATGTACTGGTACCCATACATAATTTGGTTTTTGGAAAAGGAACACATCTATATTTAGCATGTACATGTATTACATCATATTCATATTCACAGGCCATTTGTGTGCATAGTGAAGTACAGACCACCAGCTCAATCCCTACAGACCACCACCTCCATTCCTTCAGCCTTCAGACCACCACCTCTATCCCTAAAGACTACCACCTCTATTCCTACAGACCACCACCTCTATCCCTACAGACCACTATCTCTATCCCTAACATAACAACAAGCTTGCATGAGTCATAGGATGCACAAGTATTATAGCAGTGGACCAATGCCAGGGCAGTCATCACACCTTATAAATAGCTGTACTGTCTACTGATCATATTACCCATCATGGGAAGTAATGGTTGAATTGAGGGTATTTGGTAATGAAAAGTACACGCACATGTAGGCTTGGCTTATAATTTAGCACAATCTGTTGATAGCACCTATTGTAGCTATATTGTCCGATAACATCCAAGTTAACATATCAAGGATGCTGTGTTCTTTATGATTTTTAAGTGTCATAATGTATGCTCATTATGTAGTGCAAGTCATTGTGCATTGTTGGGTGCATGTTGTTAAACCAGTTCTAAACCAGATACTACCTGGTTGAGGGTGTTGAACTGGATTTGCCTCAGGTGATTTGTATATAGCATTGTGTGTGATTTTGTTTTTCGCATTAAGCCGATTATATCTTGTGCTGCTATCTGAATCATCTCAGTATGTACATGTGTATATACATCATGGACACACTTCAGACATCTTAACAGTAACATGTTTCAAATACATTAATCACTCTTCTATTAGGATGGTCGGAGTCCATTGTGGACAGCAAGCTACAATGGACACCTTGAAGTAGTAAAGAAACTCATTGAAGCAGGAGCTGATATCAATCAGGCTGATAAGGTTGGCATGAAATGATCTGCTCCATTTAGTGGTTGGCATGTGCTGGTACCCATACATGAATAGGTTTTGGGAAAAGGAACACACCAAAATTTGTTATGTAGAAAAGAAATAAATATTTTATGTCTGTTACCAAAACCTTATTCACTCCACCGTACCTACACATGTACTTTTGATATAGGTTTTGACCTGGCTGTGGTGGGAGTGAGTAGGTACATGATTTGAAATAAAAGATTTTGGGAAAAACACGCATGTACACAAACAAATGTAAATCTCTGTGGGTCATCCACTATGCAATTATGCACATATCTTAAGAGATATATAAACAACCTAACAACAAGCTTGCATGTATCATAGGATGCACAAGTTATGTACATGACCACTGAATTGAACAAAGTAATAGCAGTGGACCAATGCCAGAGCAGTCAGCCCATCATCACACCTTATAAATAGCTGTACTGTCTACTGATCATATTACCCATCATGGGAAGTAATGGTTGAAGTGAGGATATTTGGTTATGAAAAATACACGTCGTACATGTAGGCTTGGTTTATAATTTAGCACAATCTGTTGATACCATAAATGCACCCCTAACGTCCGATAACATATGAGATGTCAACAAGTTAACATATCAATGATACCTGTGTCTGCTGTGGACATAGTGATAGTTAAGTGTCATAATGTATGCTCATTGTGTAGTGCAAGTCATTGTGCATTGTTGGGTGCATGTTGTTAAACCAGTTCTAAACCAATTCCTACCTGGTTGAGGGTGTTGAACTTGATTTGCCTATCAAACTGGTTTTGTCCAGGTGTTTTGTTTATAGAATTGTGTGTGATTGTTGGTGATTTTGTTTTTTTGCATCAAGCCGAAATATTTATGTTCCAATTCACTTATGTGCATCTGTGATGCTTTTGTTCCTTCTCTTATTTTCAGGACAAAGAAACACCACTGCATGTGGCAAGTCAGAATGGTCATCATGATGTAGTACAGACCTTGTTGGGAGCTGGTGCTGGAGTGAATATAGCAACTAATGTAAGTAATGTTCTAATTCATCTGGTGTAAAGTGTATAGGGAGAGATATGATAGGTACATGTACAGTGATGACATGATGAACAAATAAACATTCCACCAGTGGCATACAGCAAATGTATTATTTTGAATGTTCCATCACACTTGTACATTTTACTGTTTGCTGGTTATTACCAGCCATGTTTGAGATACATCTTGTATAGCTATGCCGGCTGACATAAATTGGACTACATGTAACTGGTACAAATGAGGAGCACATATTGTCCAACTGTGCTTCCATGAGGGATGGGTAATTCTGGGGTGCTGTTTACCACATAGCATTTTGCCATATTACAACAAGTGATTGTGCACTACACATGTCTGTCTGTTCTTGCCTAAGCTTTTAATGACAATATGGGATGACATTAGTGCACCTGAGCCAATTGCATGTAAATGTATGAACATTCTATAAATACAAAGTAGCCACAGGGAATCAGAAATAACATTTTATGTGCATGCACAAATGTAAATTCATGTAATAATGGACACAACTCACACATTTCTGTGGGCCATCCACTATGCAATCATGCGCACATCTAGAAACATATGGAAAAATAACCTGTTCAGCGTTAGTGTAGCACAGTTAGAGGGGGCAGGGGGGGTGGGGGAATAATATCATTATACATGTATGCAATTGAGTATTTTGGCTGTTTACTGTGAAATAAACACCCTGCCTTCTGCAAGAGACGTTTATTTCATTCAACACCCTCTCATTGGCATTTATCAGTGTACTGGTTCCTCATAACACCAAGCCAGGTATAGCTGAACAAGATAGATACCTATGTTACTGCTGTTCTTGCATCTTCCAGGAAAGTGCATTGTACTTTGCTTTCTTCCTTTTCATTTCTGTGGCAGATGATGCTTTCAGAGAACAATATCTTTTGTTTTGATTCGATACAGAGTCAATGCTACCTGAATGCAGTGTGAGTGATGTCCCATCATACATGGATGAACTCAATCCATTGGGTGTATGGTTTTGGTACTAGCTGAATGCCAAAGTGTGTATTTTTGTGCTCGTTCATACATGTAGTTTCTTTTTGAGACAATGATAACTAGTGACCACTAGGCTGGCTGTAGCCATTGAAAACCTGATCACAAGTAAAGGCAATCGAAGCTGAGATGGGTTATATGCCTGGCAAGGACTTCAAAACAGCCCACTGTACAAATTGTCATAGGTACGCTAGGATACCATCTGGAGATAGCATGCGAGGGACTAGTGACCAATGCCATGGCAGTCAGGGAATTTCAAAGCAGGTGTATGATGATACACCTGCTTTGAGACTTCTCTGGCTGCATATGACACACATTACAGTGGGCAATTTTGTGGAAAGTTGGAAGTCCTTGCAAGGGTAAAATCCATGTCATCTTTCAATGCCTTGTCTTCAGTTCATATGATGCAATGGATACTCCTCCCAGCCTCGTGGTAACTGGTCATTGTCATAAAAAGAAACTGAACGAGCAGAGCCCTTATGTCACGTTCTCTATGAAAGACTCATCTAGCCGCCATTTATGCATCCCAATCGCCGCTAGTATCTGGAAGCCATTGTGTTCTTCCAACTGCTAACTCATCCAATCACCTGCATGACCCCCCGAATACACGCACGAACAAACCTAACAACGTTCTATTCACATGCACAACAGATTCATAACCTGAGCAAATTTTAAAGAGACACTTTTATTCAGATAGTGAATAAATATACACAACAATGTGCACTTTGCCATACAGCTTGTACCAAAACCATACTCTAAATGGATTGAGTTCATCTGTGTATGATCGGTAAGACTAGACATCACTCACACTACATTCAGGTAGCACAGACTCTGTTTGATATCAATTAAAAGTAATGGGAAGTAATGGTTGAAGGTAGAGTATTGGTTAATGAAAAGGACAGGTACATGTAGGCTTGGTTAATAATTTACTACAACCTGTTGATACCATAAATGCACCTTTTGATAATGTCTGTAATGTCTGGAACATATGAATGTCCATGAAGTTGACATATCAATGGTACATGTTTCTGCTGTGGACATATACTCCACTATCATAACCTGCCACAGAACCGAAAAGGTGGAACACCGTTCAATGCCAATGCATGGGTTCTAAATAATAGAAACATTAACATTTTTTGCAGATTGCGGGAAGTGTATTTCACAGTAAAGAGCCACTTTCTATAATGAATTGTTTCTTAATTAGTTGATAAACCATCACCTAAGTGGGCGGCATCCAAGGAATAATTTGCTAGTATTGTTCCCCATAGTACTGTATAAATCTTGCAGTCTTTGTATTAATTTACATTTACATGAAACAGTTATATCAAGAACATTTTAAATTCATTAACAATCTTTGTTTTCTACTGAAATGATAATTTACTTCTCACCATCAATATAAGTAAACGATAAGAAGGTGATGATGATGATACTTGGACTTTGTAAGATTTAAACCACTCTACTATTAGGATTGTGTGAGTCCATTGTGGATAGCATGTTTCAATGGACACCTCGAAGTAGTAATGAAACTAATTGAAGCAGGAGCTGATATCAATCAGGCTACTAAGGTTGGTATGATGAAATGATCTGCTCCATTCAGTGGTCTTCATCATGATTTGGAATGAAAGATTTTGGTGATTGGAACACACCTATAATGTTACAGAATCAATAAATATCATTAACCAAAACCTTATTCCCTCCACCTTTCCTACATGTGCATGTATGTCCCACCAACTTTCTCATGAGAGAACCATTGTATTTATTTATTTATACGTGTGCATACATATAGATGTGTATTAATATACTTAACCTTAATTCTCCAGGTCCAAGTCCTACGCGTAGGACCAATATTTGAAAATTCATTATAAATAGAAATGCAGTTTTTTGCAATCCATTTTTCTACTGCTGTTTGATGTGTCTATCGTGCTAAATTTACCAATTGATTGTCTATTTTTTTAATCACACCCTTAGTTACACGATGCTAATAAACAGATACGGTTCTTAGAAATGCATTATGTAGAGCATTTAATTGTCACAGAAAAAAGTACAAGTATAACTTTTGAAACATGATGTGTGTTGTACTATATACATTCTATGGCAGTGTTTTTACTCTAATTGCTTTTGCCATTTTTACCTAAAAGGCACTGTACGTTTTCAAGATTTTGTCCATTCACTTGTCTATTCCCGCAACATGTGTCTGACAAATACCTATCGTTCATAAGCTCGTGGAGCTAGCAGTTTCCAAATCTACAATGTACTTTTTTATATGCTAAGTGCAAAAGACCTGTCTTACTACCCCCTACTTTTAACATGTTGCTCTGATCTTCCCAAAATTACTTTTTAGTACTTTAAGTTGCTTTGCGATTTACCGCGAAATACATCTTTTAGCAATGAAGATATTGATTGTATTTGACAATCTTTGAAGAATTGCAAGAAAGTAAAAATATATTCTGAATTTATAACCATTTCTACAGTACAATGAAATTTTGGTTTGTTCTTAGATCATATGAGTTTGCTAAAAATTAATTTTAACTTGCGTCCTACGCGTAGGACGATAATCATATGCGTAGGACGACGGGAGATTAAAGGTTAAAGGAGGGTGAGCGTAGGAGGGCGTTAAGTATGATTGAACATGGCTGCGGTGGGTAGGACAGGGATGGACCTGCTCCCATGATGGGTAATATGATCAGTAGACAGTACAGCTATTTATAAGGTGTGATGATAGGCTGACTGCTCTGGCATTGGTCCACTGCTATTGCCATGTTCAAGTAGTGGTCATGTATATAAATTGTGCATCCTATGACACATGTATGCAAACTTGTTGTTAGGTTTAATATGAATGATGTGTATACATGCTTACGACTGCTGTTCCAAATAAAGCTTCTGCACTTTACATGTGTCTGCTGTGGACATTATGATATTTAAGTGTCATAATGTATGCACATTGTGAAGTGCTAGTCATTGTGCATTGTCCGGTACATGTAGTTAAACAAGTTCTAAACCAAAGGTTTAGGGTGATGAACTGAATTGTGTGTGCTTGTTGGTGATTTCATTTTATCTTGAGCTAATATCTGAATCGGCGCACACATGCGATGCTAGCTTACAGACATGTACCACTGCCATGGACCAACTGTATAATACATTGTACAGGTTACTTCACGTTTAGACATCGGAACAGGGGTCCCTAATTAGAGTACATCTAGCAGAAGTGGTCAACATACCTCAGCCATGTTTGAATTAAATATCCAACCACAACCACTATAGAGAGTATGCCATCTTCATATACGAGTGGGACAGTGTCCTGTAAAATAGATTTTCTTGGGTTATTGTGTGTTCTAAATTACTAATTGGAATAAAAGGTTTTGGTGAAAGGAATTCAACAATATTTAGAATTTAGAAATGTACATGTATGTCCCACCAACTTCCTAATGAGAGAACTATTTGTTCACGTAATTGTAGATGTATATATCTGGAGTACGTGGTCAACTTACTTCAGACAAGTTTCATTAAATATCCGACCACTAAATCTCTTCCAATACAATTACACATGGGACAGTGTCCAGTAAAATTGATGTTGTGTGTATTTTAAACTGCTATCATCATATTCACTGGTCCTATGTTGGCATAGTCACATGTGGTTGTTGTGGTTATGTACATGTGTACATCATGCACACACATTAGACATCTTACAGTGATACATTCATCACTCTTCTATTAGGATGGTCGGAGTCCATTGAGGATAGCAAGCTACAATGGACACCTTGAAGTAGTAATGAAACTCGTAGAAGCAGGAGCTGATATCAATCAGGCTGGAAAGGTTGGTATGAAATCATCTGCTGTATTAAGTGGTCAGCATGTGCTGGTACATTAACTTGGTTTAGAATGAAAGTTTTTGGCAAAAGGAACGCCTGTATAGAACCAATTAATGTCTTTAACCACACCTTTCCTACATGGACATGTATCTCCCACCAACTTTCTCATGACAGAAGGATTTTATTAATTTGTCCGTGTACAAAATCTAAAACAAAATACATGTGTGACAGTGTTCAGTAAAATCGATGTTGTATGTATTTTTCAAAACTCTGCTATCATCAAATTACTGGTCATTTGTGTGCATAGTACATGTGGTTATCATGGTGTTTATCATGCATACACTTCAGACATCTTACGGTAATACATTGATCACTCTTCTATTAGGATGGTCAGAATCCATTGTGGGTAGCATGCTACAATGGACACCTTGAAGTAGTAAAGAAACTCGTTGAATCAGGAGCTGATATCAATCAGGCTAAAAAGGTTGGTATGAAATCATCTGCTGTATTAAGTGGTCAGCATGTGCTGGTACATTAAGAATGAAAGGTTTTGTGGAAAGGAATGCCTGTATAGAAGTATGGGCTTATGCTTGGTTTTGGTACTTAACATTACTTCAGAGTGTCGTTTAAATATATATTATTGTGGTCTAACACATGACTAACATTTTTAAAAGTATGTCTTTAACCAAAACCTTGTTCCCACCACCTTTCCTACATGTAGTTGTATGTCCCACCAACTTTCTTATGAGAGAATGATTTTATTAATTTGTCCTGTATGTGTACATATACATGTAGATGCATGTTTGTGCATAAGTCATACTAGCAACATGCATGTTCATGTACATGTGACCTAGCCATGATTTAACCAAGTGATGCATATAAGTATGTGTGTATGTAGATTATTTATTTGTACATGGACTTGTCGATGTATATATCTGGAGTAAGTGGTCAACTTACTTCAGACATATTTTATTAAATATCCAACTAAAACAAAATCATGAACAATTATTACATGCAGGACTGTGTCCAGTAAAATCGATTTTCTTGGGTGCTGTGCATGACTTCTAAATTACTGTCATCATACTCAATGGCCATTTGTGTGCATAGTCACATGTGGTTGTCATGGTTATGTACATGTGTACATCATGCACACACATTAGACATCTTATAGTAATTTGATACAGATTCATTGATCACTCTTCTATTAGGATGGTCGGAGTCCATTGTTGGCAGCATGCTACAATGGACACCATGAAGTAGTAATGAAACTCATTGAAGCAGGAGCTGATGTCAATCAAGCTGATAAGGTTGGTATGAAATCATCTGCTGTATTAAGTGGTCAGCATTTGCTGGTACGTTAACTTGTTTAGAATTAAAGGTTTTGTGGAAAAGAATGCCTGTATAGCTGAACCAATAAATGTCTTTAACCAAAACCTTGTTCCCTCCACCTTTCCTACATGTACATGTATCTCCCACCAACTTTCTTATGAGAGAAATTAATTTGTATGTGTACGTATAGATGCATGTTTGTACATAAGTCATACTAGCAACATGCATGTATGTACATGTGACCTAGCCATGATTGATGCATATAAGTATGTATGAATGTAGAGAGACTGAATTACAATAGACTAACTAACTCATGCAAAATTCAGCACATATTTAAATTAATTATTCAACACAGTCCCACTGTGCATCCATGCTGGATGCAGAATTCTGATGTGCATTTGTGATGCCTTTGTTCCTTCTCTTATTTTCAGGATAATGAAACGCCATTGTATGTAGCAAGTCAGAATGGTGATCATGATGTAGTACAGACCTTGTTGGGAGCTGGTGCTGGAGTGAATATATCAAGATCTAAAGTAAGTGATGTTCTAATTTATCTAGCTGTTGTAAGTGATAGTAACATGTACAGTGATGACATGATGATCTAGTAAACATTTCACCAGTGGCATACAGCAAATGCATTATTTGAATGTTCAATCACACTTGTGCATTTTATTATTACCAGCCATGTTTGAGATACATCTTGTATAGCTATGTAGGCTGACTTAAATTGGACTAACTGGTACAAATTCAGAGACGAGCATATATTGTCCAACTGTGTATCCATGGTGATGGGTAATTCTGGGGTGCTGTTTACCACATAGTATTTTACAATAAGTGCTTAAACATGACTGTCTGTTCTTGCATTAGCTTTTTATTACAATGTGGGATGACATTGCATGACCTATACATGACCATTCTATTCAGATGACGTAGTTTCACAGCCACAGGGAATTAGAAATAACATTTCAAGTTCGGGTACATGCACAAATGTAAAGTAATAATGGAAACAACTCACACATTTCTGTGGGCCATCCCGGCGGTGGATCCAGGTTTTAGGGGGAGGGGGGGGCACAGATAGTGGGTGTGGCTGGGGTGATGCTGTCGCCTTCTGGCCCAATGCGAAAAGTGGGGGGGGGGGTCAGCTTCTGGTCCAATACGAAAAGCAGGAAGGGGGGGGGGGGCTGTCAGCTTCAAGCCCATAGTGGTAGAATTAATGCGTACGTGTATCAATAGGCAGCGCAAGCTTGCAGCTATTATTATAAAATGCGGCCCACGAATTTATGAAATTATATATGGAAAGGGAAGGGGGACTGCATACGTTGCAGAATCAATAATTGTCATTAACCAAAACCTTGTTCCCTCCACCTTTCAATATGTGCATGTATGTCCCACCACCTTTCTCATGAGAGGATGATTTTATTCATTTGTACCTGTGCGTACATGTAGATGCATATTAAAGGAGGGTGAGCGTAGGAGGGTGTTAAGTATGTTTAACCTGACTGGGGTGGGTAGAACAGGGATGGACCTGCTCCCATGATGGGTAATATGATCAGTAGACAGTGCAGCTATTTATAAGGTGTTATGACTGACTGCTCTGGCATTGGTCCACTGCTATACTATGTTCAATTCAGTTAGCATTTACTTAACTTGTGCCTCCTCTGACACATGCAAGCTTATTGTTAGGTTAAAGGGGAACTGCCACGAAAAAATAATACTATCCCAGTTTATAGTATTCGAGTAGAAAATAAGAACTGCAAATATAGAATATTTGCTTTTGTATTTCAAGATAAATTCCATTGCGTACGGATATAGAATGCCTCACTGCATTGCCAAGGGATGTATGAATCGAGATAATAAATGCACAAAGGGTGTTAGTTTTCATCGTCTGCCATGAAAAAAACCATCTCTGCTTCAGCAGGTAAGATTTTGTTCGCGCTTTCGACTTGCGTACGCAAACATCAAATAATATAGATCACTTGTTTCAGTGGTTACTTGTTCTACATTTGACTGGTGTTTCCATAAATGATGCAAACGCTCGAGTATGTAGCAAGCATTTCATTTGAGAGGACTGCATCCAGCCTGTTGTCAGTGGATTTTCAATGCAGCATATTCTTTATAGCCCACATAAATATTGTCCAGGTCAGGAAACGCTCGACTTATGGCAGTTACTGCACATGAGAGATCTGAATAATCTTTCTAACTCTTCTGCCCAATCGGATTCTGAAAGTCCACCAAATAAATTGACGATATGCTGCATAGCGATACATGTGTACATGCATGCGCATGTGTATGTGCATTGCATTAAAAAATAAGCATAACACAATCTCCCATTACTTATTGGGAATAGGAGGATGTATAGGATCCCCTCTTGTCGCCACCACACCTACCAAGGCGATGCGCATAGTTAGTGGATTGAGGCATGCTCCAACAAACTCGGGGTGATCTGTGATGCACTGGCGACCCTCCACATCACTAAAAAATGCCAGTTCCCTACAACAACAAGACTTGCATTTGGTCGAGAGAGCAGCACACTTGGTAAATGAGCAGTAAGCTGTGCTATCAACACGCTTACGTGCAGCAAAGTCAGCTGGTACTTCTCTGTCACTATCACTCTCGCAAGCGATGTCGGACTCATCACTTGTTGGCTCAAATCAGTATGGTAGTAGACCCAAAGGCTCGCTCTCTGTGGCCTACACATCCGAATTGTTCATCATTTTTGAGACCAGTGATGTCACCTGGTCCTAAACTTTAACTTATCATGGCGCCTATATTAATCAACTTTGAGCCATTATATCTAACACCGGTTCCGTGAGAATGGAATTTTTTAGAAAATTAGTCGGAAAACGTTGTTTTACGTAACAAAATACATATTCCGATAGCCCAACTCTTTATAGGACGTTTGGCGCTATTCCTAGCTTCATATCATGAATGGTAATGTACTTGTATTGATTTTAACTGACGTGGTCGCCCGTTTATCGATGTTCGAAAGCTACCGAGTACACTTTTTCTGGAGCAGTTTCAAACGCATTTGACAGTACCTGTAGATGTTTCTAGTTACCCAATAGAGAACAGCACAAGTGAAATGCTCTCAACCTGCCTGGTTGAATCAGGTTGATGCACAACACACTTTCTTCCGGTACCCAGACCCGAAATTTTTGGTACCCAGACCCGAAATTTTTGGTACCCAGACCCGAAAGTTCTGGTACCCAGACCCGAAAGTTCTGATAACCCATTCACAAATCACAGACGAAATTATTGTACAAGTGCTACTTGTGCCTACAGCGTTTGTGCAGTCGACCAAGGAAGGATTGTGTATTGCCTGATTCTGAAAACCCAGCAGATTGATGCAAGTCACTGGTTCGGCCACGAAAGAAATGCTGCTGCTAGATCTGAAGCCGGCTGTGATTTGCAGATTGCGTTCCGTCGGTTGACTTATAGTCCCCATACTGCTTGTAGCCGAGAGGGGCCAAAAATTTTTATCAGCCATTACATGCAATAGGTCGAGGATCGAAGCTTCAACCCCAAGCTTTGAGCATGTTTCGATGCTTCGGTAGAAGTAAAGGATCAAACATTGCAGGGGAGCTATGTCTCCTGTTGAGGTAAGAACATAGGGATAGTCTGTTAACTTTTAAAAGGTCCAGGAAAAATGTGTATTTTTTTTGGGAAGTGTCTAGCCATTTCACTTCAGACGAATGTATGCCCAATGCTACAAATAGCAATACACATCGAGTAAAAGGTTGGGTTATTAGACGCATGCTAATTTGGAACAGTTAGTTCTCGTCCGACTAATTTTCTAAAAAGTGAGTTCGACTAAAAGTGCGTAAAAAACATTCTATTCTCACGGAACTGGTGATAAAGATCTGAGCATTCTGAGAAGCTGAAAATTATAATTTACATACAACCAGATAGATACTATTGAATAAAATTACAATTTATAAAAGTCATTGCAATTCCCCTTAAAATATGAATAATGTGTATGCATGCTTACGACTGCTGTTCCAAATAAAGCATCTGCACTTCTACATGTGTCTGCTGTGGACATTATGATATTTAAGTTGTATAATGTATTTTCATTATAAAGTGCTAGTCATTGTTCATTGTCCGGTACATGTAGTTAAACCAGTTCTAAACCGGTTCCTAACTGGTTTAGGGTGTTGAACTGGAATTGCCCGTCAGATCAGTTGAGGCTAATATGGAATTGTGTGTGCTTGTTGGTGATTTGATTAATAAACCAATTATATCTTGTGCTGCTATCTGAATCGGTGTACACATGCGTAGCTAGCTTACAGACATGTATACCACGGCCATGGACCAACTGTTTAATACTATGTACAGGTTACTTCACATTAAGACATCGGAACAGGGGCCTCTAATTATTCTACATCTAGTGGAAGTGGTCAACTTACCTTTAATAAAATATCCGACCACTACACCATCTACAATCACGAGTGGGACAGTGTCCTGTAAAATAGATTTTCTTGGGTTATGTATTGTGTGTTCTAAATTACTACCATCATATTAACTGGCATGTGGTTGTCATGGTTATGTACAAGCAAGTTTCAATGAACACCTTGAAGTAGACAAGAAACTAATAATCCCAGGAGTTAAAATCAATCAGGCTGATAAGGTTGGTGTGATGAAAATGATCTGCTCCATTCAGTGGTCTTCATGTACCCATACATGATTTGGAGTAAAAGGTTTTGGTGAAAGGAGCACACCTATATTAATGTAACGGATGCAATTATTATCATTATCCATGTACATGTATGTCCCTACCAACTTCCTCATGAGAGAACTATTTATTTATTTTTACATGTACTTGTAGATGTATGTATCTGGAGTAAGTGGTCAACTTACCTCAGTCATGTTCTATTAAATATCCAACTACTAAATCTAAAACAAAATAGATCATAAACAATTTTTTCATGCAGAACTGTGTCAATCCAGTAAAATCGATGTTTTTGGGTTATGTGTATGTGTTCAACATTACTATCATCATACTCACTGGCCATTTGTGTGCATAGTCACATGTGGTTGTCATGGTTATGTACATGTGTACATCATACACAAACTTCAGATATCTTACAGTAGTTTGATGCAAGTACATTGATCACTCTTCTATTAGGATGGTCTGAGTCCATTGTGGAAAGCAAGTTTCAAAGGACACCATGAAGTAGTAATGAAACTCATTGACGCAGGAGCTGATATCAATCAGGCTCATGAGGTTGGTATAATGAAATGATCTGCACCATTCAGTGGTCTGCATGTACTGGTACCCCTACATGATTTGGAATAAAAGGTTTTGGTGAAAGGAACTCACCTATTTTTAAAATTTAGAAATGTACCTGTGTGTCCCACCATGAGAGTACAATTTTATATATTTGTACATGTACTTGTAGATGTATATGTATCTGGAGTAAGTGGTCAACTTACCACAGACATGTTTCATTAAATATCCAACCACTAAATCATTACTTTGGGAACAGTATCCAGCAAAATCGATATTGAGTGTGGTTTTTCCAAAGTGCTATTGTAACGACTCGCAATTAATATCACTCCCGTTACTGACAAAATCTGATCATCATTTCAGCATACCGATTAAATACTCAACATATATGACGCAACATGGACCATCGTGCACATGCGTGGTCAATTCAGTCATAACACTATCATCAAATTACTGGTCATTTGTGTGCATAGTCACGTGGTTATCGTGGTGTTCATCATGCATACACTTCAGACATCGTACGGTAATACATTGATCACTCTTCTATTAGGATGGTCAAAGTCCATTGTAGGACAAGCTGTATGGCAAAGTGTGTATGCATGCTATGTATGAAAGTCTCTAACATACAAGGCAGGAGGACTGTGCTTGTTAATACATGTAGTTTCTTTTTGAGAAGTGACGAATGACCACTAGGCTGGGTGTAGCCTTTGCAAAACCTGATCTGAAGTCAAGGCATTTGATGCTGAGAAGTGTTATATGCCTCGCAATGACTTTAGAACAACCAACTGTACAAATTGTCATCGGGATGCTAGGATATCATCTGGAGATATAGCATGCGAGGGACTAGTGACCAATATCATGGCAGTCATGGAATTTCAAAGCAGAAGTATGATGATACACCTGCTTTGAAATACACTCATTAAGGAAAACAAACCTGCACACAACCACAGAAAACACATATAGTGACAATGCAGAAATAATAACACATGAAGTCATTTGGACACTCAAGATGATTCGGTCGATTGTATGAGGACCGTGAGCCTCGGAGACAAAGTATTGCAGAACCGCAATAATGAAAAGCTCAATCTGCACCGAAGCCAGAAAAAGGTAAGACTGAAAGGTTGTTCCTTCTTTTCAGCTATTAAAGAAGCAATTCTTTTGTAAACGACCTTTGCAATGGCCACCAGGGTTTGATAATACAAGAGGTGATAAGCAACCATGCTCAACTTCTTGGACTCTGTGTTCGTATGACCTTCGTTTGTCCTGCTCTAGATTGCAATGGCATTGGATTGAACACCTTGACATCGTTGCAACTTCTCTGGCTGCATATGACACACATTACAGTGGGAAATTTTGTGTAAGTTTGGAAGTCCTTGCAAGCTAGAGTGCAATACTTATCTTTCAATGCCTCCTCTTGAGATCATGTGAAATTGCAATGGCTACTCCCAGCCTCGTGCTCACTGGTCATTGTCACAAAAAGAGACTGAACTAGCCGCCGCTTGCTCATCCCAACCGCCGCTAGCGTCTGGCAGCTTCATTGTGTTCTTCCAACTGCTAACTCATCCAATCACCTGCATACCCCCCGAATACACAAACCTTTCACCCATTTATACATGCACGAAAGAACCTAACAACGTTCTATCCACATGCACAACACGTGTCTAACCAGAGACATCACACTGTCATGGGCCTACTGTGTAATACAATGTACAGGCTCTTCCATGTTAAGACATCTGATGGGGTATGTAATTTTAGCTCATATCTAGAATAAGTGGTCATACATGTATTGCTTCAAGACATGACTTATCAACCACTAAATCTAAAACATAATACATCATATACAATTATTACATGTGGGACAGTGTCCAGCAAAATCGATGTTGTGTGTATTTTTTCAAAACAGCTATCATCAAATTACTAGTCATTTGTGTGCATTGTCAGATGTGGTTATCATGGTTCTCATCATGCATACACTTCAGACATCTTACAGTAATGCTCTTCTATTAGGATGGTCAGAGTCCATTGTGGGCAGCATGCTACAATGGACACCGTGAAGTAGTAAAGAAACTCATCGAAGCAGGAGTCAATATCAGTCAGGCAGATAAGGTTGGAATGATCTGCTCCATTCAGTGGTTTTCATGTACTGGTACCCATACATGATTTGGGCTATAAGGTTTTGATGAAATGAGCACACCTATATTTAGAAATGTAATAGATGCAATTATTGTCATTAACCATGTACATGTATGTCCCACCAACTTCCTCATGAGAGAACAATTTTATTTATTTGTACATGTACTTATAGATGTATATAGCTGGAGTATGTGCTCAACATACCTCAGGCATGTTTTATTATATTTTCAAATCTATAACGAAATACGTCATGTACAATTATTTATGTCCAGTAAAAACAAAGTTCTTGGGGTTATGTGTATGATCAAAATTACTATCATACTCACTGGCCATTTGTTTGCATATTCACATGTGGTTGTCGTGGATATGTACTTGTGACACCATGCACAAACTTCAGACATCTTACTGTAATACATTAATCACTTCTATCAGGATGGTCAGAGTCCATTGTGGGCAGCATGCTACAATGGACACCTTGAAGTAGTAAAGAAACTCGTTGAATCAGGAGCTGATATCAATCAGGCTAAAAAGGTTGGTATGAAATCATCTGCTGTATTTAGTGGTCAGCATGTGCAGGTACATTAAGAATGAAAGGTTTTGTGGAAAGGAATGCCTGTATAGAACCAATAATTGTCTTTAACCAAAACCTTGTTCCCTCCACCTTTACTACATGTAGATGTATGTCCCACCAACTTTCTTATGAGAGAATGATTTTATTAATTTTTATGTGTACATGTAGATGCATATTTTGTGCATACATGTAAGTCATACTAGCAACATGCATGTTCACATGTGACCTAGCCATGATTTAACCAAGTGATGCATATAAGTATGTATGTATGTAGAGAGAGACTGAATTACAATAGACTAGCTAACTCATGCAAAATTCCGAATGCAGCACAAATTTATTCAACACAGCCCCACTGTGCATCCATGCTGGATGTAGAATTTTGATGTGCATTTGTGATGCCTTTGTTCCTTTTTTATTTTCAGGACAATGAAACGTCATTGTATGTAGCATGTCAGAAAGGTCACCTTGATGTAGTACAGACCTTGTTGGGAGCTGGTGCTGGAGTGAATATATCAAGATCTAAAGTAAGTGATGTTCTAATTTATCTAGCTGTTGTAAGTGATAGTAACATGTACAGTGATGACATGATGATCAAGTAAACATTCCATCAGTGGCATACAGCAAATGCATTATTTAAATGTTCAATCACACTTGTGCATTTTAATGTTTGCTGGTTATTACTAGGCATGTTTGAGATACATCGTGTAGAAGTAATAATAACATTCTGTATGAGAACATTGGTGGCATATAGGATTGGAGTAAGACAATATTGGTGTAAAAGGAAGGAAACAAGGGTCAAATAATAAGGATTCGTCCTATATTATTTCGCCCATTTGTGGGACATTATGTTTGTGTGCAATGTATACGACTATTTCATTTCCCCTTTCTATTAGACTCTTGTTTCCTTCCTTTTTACACCAATATTGCCTTATTCCAATCCTATATGCCACCAATTTTCTCATAGAGAATGTTTTTAGTACTTGTTTTTAATTTCATGGTGTCCAATTGGGCTACAAGAATTTATAGTTGCAGCATACCCTCCCCAGATATGAAGATGGTGTGCATGCATTAGGATCCCCAAATGGTGTCTAATTGTGGAGGTGGAAGGGGGGGGGGTTGCATGTAGTGGTGGAGCAGGAGGGGTATATTGTGTGGGGGTCCTAGAGAGGCAGTGTCCTGATGTGGAAGTGCAGCATCTAAGGAAATGGGAGTACCCTGATGAGGAGGAGCAAGGGGCCTTGTAGTGGTGTAGATGTCCCAATATGAAGGGAACTTGACGAAGCTAGCAGCCGGGTGTCCACTGGTGGAAGTCCAAAGGACACTATTAATACAGTAACAGCAAGAACTATCCCTTGACCTCTGCCATCCAATAGCTATGCGACTATTTTTTTAAAAAGGCATGTTCGTGTAGCTTGGTCTGCACCGCATCCCACTGTGTAATTTGTATTTAGATGTTTTATAATTGGTGATGCGTGTCTTTGTATTTGTAGTGTTTACCTGTAGTGATACCGAGAACTATCCCTTGATCTCTGCCATCCTATGTGACTATTAGTTTTTAAAAGCATGGTCGTGTAGCTCGGTCTGTGCTGCATGCCACTGTGTAATTTGTTTCAAGCCCACGTGGATGTGGATTGCGTTCTTGGTCAAAGGATAGTTCAACACCGTATCACGGAGTGCCACTATAGAAGTATGCTCTCAAATGATGTGCTTCCAATCCCTCTCTTCTAAGGGGGTATCTGATGTATGTGTAAGGCTTCACATGCAGGTCTATGCATGCCCTTGTTAACACCTGGTGTGTATGCTGGTGGAATTAATTACACTGCTATTTGAGTTACATATACCTGATGGCTAAAATGTAACAAAATGTTTTTTAATGACTGCAATCATTTCCTATAGCTACTCCCTGTATGAACCCAGGAGTATAATGGTGGTGCTTGAAAAAGCTCCGCAAGCTGATCATGGAGTGCCACTATAGACGTTCTGTTAGTAGTTCTGTTGATAGTTCTATAAGACCCTACGGCAATACATCATCTTTGGAGCAAGCTTTGCGACTGGACGTCCGGGTCTCGTATTTAATTCGCTTAGTAAATCGGAATTTACATGTCGGAGCCACCAGCAACTTTTAGCCTGTAAAGTCATAGATACTATCTAACGTAAAGTAAATAAATAAATAATCATTACCAATAATTTTCTGGACTCATTGAGTGAGGGGTGGCTGTTGCGCTCATAGGCCTTCTACTTTCTGGTTTAGCCTCGTAGCTGTCGTGCTCATAGACCTTCTTTTCTGGATTAGCCTAGCTCGTAGCCGAGCTCGTAGCTGACACACTCATAGTCCTTTTCTGGATCAGCCTTACCCTTCTTTATCGGATTACACAACAAGAAATTTTTTTCTGGAAGAGCCGCTGGAAAATGGCCGATGTTATATTTTGGTAAACATCGACTATAAGGTATTTGAACGTCACATAATTAGATAATATTTTTAGACACGGTAAAGTAAAAATGGCAGTATCAAGCAGACCCAAAATAGAAACGGTCCCGAGTGGCGAAGAGTGGGGTACAGGAAGGCTAAGCGTACCCTGCACAACCAAATGAGGCCATCGAAAGAGTAATACCGATAAAGTTATTCATAGGTATGTTACCTACTGTTACTAAGCTTTTTTTTTTTGATTAATGTGCAAATAACTACATGGACATGTGCACAGTGTTAGATACGAGTTAAATAATGAAGTTAAATGATATAGATCAACTAGTTGCTTTCTAGTCCAGAGTGAACCTAGATTCACTGTGCACTAGGTCTACAGGGAGAGGGACACTGCAGGGTGCACACCCCTTTGATGAACGAGCTCCTCTGATGCATAGGATGGATGAGCGGAGGAGAGATAAGGACAGACGGCATTGTAACCATTCAATGGTTTGGCTGTAGGATGAGTTCCATTTGGAAGCTAGCCGGTCTGCCAGGCGTTTATAGAAAGTGGTTGCAATTGGACCCATTCCACCAGTAGTGGAGAGTACAATGGGGGTGAAAGAGGCATGCTCTATTTCCCTGATGCGTTGCTCATATGCTCTTTGTTTTTCTTTTTCATGTCTGCGGTAGCAAGCACTGGGTGTGGGTGTAGTGTTAGATGGGGCAAGTGGGTTAAGGACTGTTACTAAGCTTGGTTTACAATATGACATTGGTGGCTGAACATTACGGATCAACTACGATCAATTACGCACCGGAATAATATGCACGAACAAAGAAAAAATGAATGAAACAAGTAAATAAAAAACCTTCTCTTTTAGAAAGTTGGTGGTAAAAAGCAAGAAACAAGGGTCTGTAATAGTAAGGGAAAATGTCATAGTCCTATATTTCACACACGAACATAGTATATGCTACAAACGGGCTAATATGACATTTTCCCTTACTATAAGTATTGCAGACCCTTGTTTCCTTGCTTTTTACACCACCATTGCCTTCAAATCCTATATCCCACCAACTTTATCCTAGAGAAGGTTTTTTATTTACTTGTACATTCTGTACCGATAGCGAGACCGTAACAATTGATGTTCCAATACTGTATCTACAGTACCTGGAATATATAGGTATCTTTTAACCCTTCGCTTGAGTATACTACTCTCAGTTTTGCATTACTGCAATCTTGTAATTGTAGAATGCATTAAATACGCAGACTCAAACACATGCCTACAGTATAAAGTGTTTGTCCAGTCATGTTGAAATGTTAGTTTGTGCTGTATTGTCTCCAGTCTTTGCACTAGGTTGGTAGTACACATCAGTTTCCACAAAGTGTCAGCCACCTTCTTCCTCTTCACAATGATGCATCATGGATATTGCAGCACTGATGTTACTGCTGTCTGTTGAGAAGATATGGTTCTTGTCAGGTCATAGTAAGGCAGTACTCCTGGTTCCACTTAATTCTACTGCCTAATTATGCAAACAGTAGCTCCATTTCCTAGTGACAGGGTTGCCAGAAGCTCTGCATAACTGAACTGATAGTTAATGGAAATATTGCTGGTCATTTATGTGAAAGTGTATGCATCCACATACCTGCTGAAATGGGTTGCATATCTGAACATAGCTTCCTGTACACATCAAGTTTCAGCTTTTTGACACGACTGCATAGTGCTCATGGCACCCTGCAGTTGGTAAGATGGGGTCATGGTAGATTACAGTGAATGGTGGATTGCTTAATTCCTCCACAGTGGCTGACACAACCCCTACTGTTACCAATTGCTACAAACTAAACTTTTGCATTTCGGCATGGGATGCCTGCACATAAATACAATAAAATGAATGTGGGCAAACAACAATAACAGGGTACCTTCCGTGCAGCTCCCGGTTGGTATATGGTTTTGTCAGCAAGAAGTGTCTTGGGTGGGATTCCATTTTTTAAATGCTGCACATTAGGATGATTGTATAATCTGGAATCCAGGAACACAGCGGTTAAGAAAAATGATTGTAGTAGCTGAAACTTGCAAATATGTGCTTACGTGTCATTGTTGTTGAATAGTCCTCCTTGGCAGATACATGTACCGAATGCTTTGAAGATTGGCAAAGTAGTTTGCTAGTCCCTGCTTGGTGCTTGTTTGTTGCTGAAGATATTGCACAACCTCACACTTGAATTGAGATACTCACACCTAAAGATAATCAAGTAACAGCTTAGCATCTCATTGTACAACATAACCTTTCAGCACTAAATGCAGAACAGGGACCAATGTCTCGCATAGAATGCATCAGATGAAGGAGTAGGTGGACCTTTTGCTTTTTAAGCATGCCCAGCATGTTCTCCTTCACTGAGAGAACAAACTCCTCACAAATACGTTGACAATCGTCTACTTGAGTTGGCGTGAAAAAAAAAACATACAAAACTAAGATTAGATTCGCCCTACAAAGGATATTGTAAGTGCATAGTGTGTATGCATAAGTATATAAATTACTGTTGGTCATGAACTATGGACAAGGAGATACCACAATGCAAACAGCTTTGATGGAAAAGGATGGAAACTTGCAGAGGAGCCGTTCTCTTTCCCAGCCATCAGTAATTGAACAACGTCTACAAAGTACACGTTGCAAGCAGTATTGAAATTGAAGTACATGCACTCTGGAAGAGCAGTAAAAGACTATAAGCAATCTCTGGCCAGCAGTGATGTCCATGTTAAGCATCACAAGGAAACTGATAATCATCGATCCTACGTTGAATTCTATTCAGTCGTTGAGTCCAATGCACCTCCGGTATGTTACTATTAGTTGTGTACAGTATATGTCATTTGGCATTTCATTTCTGCTGCAAAGGATGGTGATATGGTTGTGGAAACAGGCGTGAACGATGAGGATGGATTGGAGCACTGCTCTCAGCATTATAGTGGTGCTCAGGCAGATGACAACTGCACAGGCTATGATTCAGAGTCAGAGTCGTCCTCTGACGTGGAAAGGCAACCTTGCATGCACACATAGCAACACAAATCAGACAATATAATTTGCATGTAAACTTCGACACATCATCGAGGTTACCCACAAAGGTAAACCAAGTAGCCCACACACCAACCGGGTATAACACACTATTACGCCCAAATCGCCATGGAAATTACATCTGAATGCTCTTTAGAGCCCTTAATCCCTCACGTTTGCTTACTGTTAGGCCCTGTACTTTTTCACGATGCCCTCTATTGCCTTACAAATAGCTTCGTCTGATTGAATAGCTGGCTTTCTATCCAGTTACGGCTCCACTAAGCCCACCATGTTCGTACCTCGCAGCCAAGACACCTCACCAATTTTTTCCTTACCATACAAAGTTACTGGAACTGCTGTTGGATTCAGCAACTGTACTGTGGTCTTTCCACAGCGAGTCGGCGACACAGAATGAGCAAGCAGTAGACCACCATGCTTGTCTGGGAACTCGGGCTTCAGTTCAAATAAGCCGATGTAGTCGGGTACTCTTCTCCTGAGCTAGCTGCAGGTCGACTGGATGCTGGACTTGGTGGAAGGCAGGAATAACAGTGGATTCATGGACCACCACTTGGCATGTAAAGGTGCATTCACCCTAAAACAAGTGTACAGGTTTAGTCAATCTGCTATTGTTAGGAGTTTGTTCTTCACATCAATGACACAGTGACCTTACTCCAAGACGTCTGTTCCCAATAAACATTCTTGAATCATCTCCTTAACAACAAGCACTTTATGCACTCCAACGTATTATCACACCTGGAAGGACACTTCTGCTTGCCCACAAATGGAAAGGTTCTTGCCATTAAATATCCCACCACTAAATTTCAAACAAAAGCATCATGATATCTTTAATATAACATTATTATTACATGTGGGACAGTGTCCAGCCAATGTTCTTATTTGTGGCCATTTGTGTGCATTGTTATATGGTTATGAACATGTGTACATCATGCACACACTTTAGACATCTTACACAAATGCATTCATCACTCTTTTATTAGGATGGTCTGAGTCCATTGTGGACAGCAAGTTTCAATGGACACCTTAAAGTAGTAATGAAACTCGTTGAAGCAGGAGCTGATATAAATCAGGCTGCTAAGGTTGGTATAATGAAATAATCTGGTTCATTCAGTTGTCTGCATGTACTGATGATGGTTATTGTGAAAGCAACACACCTATATTTAGCATTTAGAAATATAACAGAGCCAATAATTGTCATCAACCAAAACCTTGTTGCCTCCACCTTTCCTACATGTACATGTACATGTGCACTGTATCTCCCATCAACTTTCTCATGAGTGGACAATTTTATTCATTTGTAAGTGTAGTTGAAAGAGGGTGGGTTAAATATGTTTTGACCTGCTGGGGTGGGTACAGGTCAGAGATGGGGCTTTATTTGGAACAGCAGGATATGCATCATTCATATTATACCCATGTATTTGGAACAGCAGTCATAAGCATGTATACACATCATTCATATTTAACCTAACAACAAGCTTGCATATGCCATAGGATGCACAAGTTATGTACATGACCACTGACTTGAACATAGTTATAGCAGTGGACCAAAGCCTGCCTATCATCACACTTTATAAATAGCTGTACTGTTTACTGATCATATTACCCATCATGGGAAGTAATGGTTGAAGTGAGGGTATTTGGTAATGAAAAGTACACGTACATGTAGGCTTGGCTTATAATTTACACAGCCTGATGATTCCATGAATGCACTAATTAAAACGGACTGACTGATAGAAAATCACATATATTGTGCAGCTGTGCATCCATGAGGGATGGGTAACTCTGAGGTACTGTTTACCACATAGCATTTTGCCATATTACAATAAGTGATTGTGCCGTAAACATGTCTGTCTGTTTTTGCCTAAGCTTTTAATTACAATGTGGGATGACATTAATGCACCTGAGCCAATTGTGCATGACCCATTCATGAACATTCTATTTAGACGAAGTTATTTCACAGCCACAGGGAATCAGAAATAACATTTCTAGATTTGTGCATGATTGCATAGTGGATGGCCCACAGAAATGTATGAGTTGTTTCCATTATTGCATTTGTTTACATTTGTTTACATTTGTGCATGTACACGTACATGAAATGAACATATAGTCAAATAAGCTGTTATTGTAGCACAGTTGGAGGCGGGGGGGGGGGGGGGAGGAGGATGGATAGTATAATGGCATGCAATTGAGTATAGTTTACTGTGAAATAAACACCCTGCCATCTGCAAAAGACGTTTCTATATCTGCCACAGAAATGAAAAGAATGCAAACAAAGTACAATGCACTTTCTTGGATGATGCAAGAATACCTGTAACATAGGTCATCTTACTTGTTCAGCGATACCTGGCCTGCATGATGTTATGTGGAACCGGTACACAGTTAATTGAATCCCAATGGAGGGTGTTGAATGAAGCTTTCAGACAATAATTACTTTGTATTGATTCGATACAATGTCCACGCTACCTGAATGTAGAGCGAGTGATGTCTAGTCTTGCCCATAATACACAGATGAACTCAATCCATTGAGAGTATGGTTTTGGTGCAAGCTGTATTTATGCCATGCACGCACTGATTAAAAGTGTCTAACGCGTCATACGAGGCAGGGGGACTGTGCTCGTTCATGTGTCCTTTTGAGACAATGACCAGTGACCACTAGGCGTGGAGTAGCCAATCTCAAGCCAAGGCATTCAAAGCTGAGAAGGGTTATATGCCTTGCAAGGACTTCAAAACAGCCCACTGTACAAATCTTGTCATCAGGATGCTAGGATACCATCTGAAGATACCATGTGAGGAACTAGTACCAATGCCATGGCAGTCAGGGAAGATTCAAAGTAGGTGTATGATGATACACCTGCGTTGAAACTTCTCTGGCAGCATAAGACATTTATTACAGTGGGCAGTTTTGTGGAAGGTTGGAAGTCCTTGCAAGGGTAAAATACTTTTCATATTTCAATGCCTTGTCTTCAGTTCAAGTTATGCAATGGCTACTCCCAGCCTCGTGCTCACTGGTCATTGTCACAAAAAGTAAGAGTCCTTATGTCATGTTCTCTGTGAAGGACTGAACGAGCCGCCACTTGCGCATCCCAACCACCGCTAGCGCCTGGCAGCTTCATTGTGTTCTTCCAACTGCTAACTCATCCAATCACCTGCATGACCTCCCGAACACACGAACCTTTCACCCATTTATACATGCAAACAACGTTCTATTCACATGCACAGCACGTGTCTAACCAGAGACCTCACACTGTCATGGACCTACTGTGTAATACAATGTACAGGTTCCTTCTTGTTAAGACATCTGATGGGGTATATAATTATAGCTCATATCTAGAATAAGTGGTCATATTACAGTGTTTATTAAACATCCAACCACTAAATCTAAAACATAATACATCATATACAATTATTACATGTGGGATAGTGTCCAGCAAAATCGATGTTTTGTGTATTTTTTCAAAACTGCTATCATCACAGTAGTGGTCATTTGTAGGCATAGTCACATCATGGCTATCGTGGTCTTTGTTCATCATGCATACACTTCAGACATCAGTAATACAATGATCACTCTTCTATTAGGATGGTTGGAGTCCATTGTGGGCAGCATGCTACAATGGACACCTTGAAGTAGTAAAGAAACTCATTGAAGCAGGAGCTAATATCAATCAGGCTGATAAGGTTGGTATAATGAAATTATCTGCTCCATTCAGTGGTCTGCACCCGCACATGATTTGGAATAATAAGGCTTTTTATATTTAGAGTTAAGAAATGTACATGTTTTATTAATTATCCAACCACTAAATCTAAAACAAAATACATGCAGGACTGTTTCCAGTAAAATCTGTGTTCTTGGGTTATATGTATAAGTTCAAAATTACTTTCATTATACTCGCTGGCTATTATCACATGTGGTAGTTCATGGACATGTACATGTATACATCATGTACTAACTTCAGATATCTTACAGTAGTTTGATGCAAATACATTGATCACTCACACTTCTATTAGGATGGTGTGAGTCCATTGTGGACAGCAAGCTACAATGGACACCTTGAAGTAGTAATGAAACTCATTGACGCAGGAGCTGATATCAATCAGGCTCATGAGGTTGGTATAATGAAATGATCTGCACCATTCAGTGGTCTGCATGTACTGGTACCCCTACATAATTTGGAATTAAATGTTTTGGTGAGAGGAACTCACCTTTATTTAGAGTATAGAAATGTACATGTATGTCCTACCTACTTCCTATTGCGAGAACAATTTCTTTTATATTTTTACATGTACTTGTAGATGTATATATCCTGGTCAAACTACCTCAGACATGTATTATTAAATACCCAACCACTTCATCTAAAACAAATACAATTATTACATGCAGGACTGTGCCCAGTAAAATCGATGTTCTTGGGTTATGTGTATGAGTTCAAAATTACTTTCATCATACTCACTGGCCATTTGTTTGCATAGCCACAAGTGGTTGTCATGGATATGTACATGCGTACATCATGCACAAACATCAGATTTCTTCAGATGAATATACATTGATCACTCATCTCATCTATTAGGATGGTCGGAGTCCATTGTGGACAGCAAGTTTCAATGGATTCCATGAAGTAGTAATGAAACTTGTTGAAGCAGGTGCTGATATCAATCAGGCTAATAAGGTTGGTATGCTGTATGAAGTGGTTAGCATGTGCTGGTACATTAACTTAGGAATGGGGGTCCTATTTAGAACCAAAAAATGTCTTTAACCGAAACCTTGTTCCCTCCACCTTTCCTACATGTCCCACCAACTTTCTCATGAAAGATTTTATTATTTTGTACATGTACATGTAGATGCATGTTTGTGATTAAGTCATACTAACACACATGTACATGTACTGACCTAGCAATGATTTGACCAAGTGATGCATATAAGTATGGAGACTGAATTATAATAGACTAGCCAACTCATGCAAAATTCAGAATGCAGCACATATTTAAATTAATTATTCAACACAGTCCCACTGTGCATCCATGCAGGATGTAGAATTCTGATGTGCATCTGTGTTGCCTCTGTTCCATCTGAATTTTCAGTACAAAGGAACTCTATTGTATGTGGCATGTCAGAAAGGTCATCTTGATATAGTACAGACCTTGTTGGGAGCTGGTGCTGGAGTGAATATAGTACGATCTAGGGTAAGTGATGTTCTAATTCATCTAGCTGTTGTAAAGTGTATAAAGGGAGAGAAGTGATAGGATACATGAACAGTGATGATATGATCAACAAATAAACATTACACCTTTGGCATACAGCAAATGCATGTTCCATCACACTTGTACATTTTACTGTTAGCTGGTTATTACCAGCCATGTTTGAGATACATCTTGTATAGCTATTTAGGCTGACTTAAATTGGACTGACTAGTTCAAATTCAGAGACAAGCATATATTGTTTAACTGTGCATCCATGAGGGATGCATGGGTGCTGTTTACCACACAGCATTACAACAAGTGATTGTGCACAAAACATGTCTGTCTGTTCTTGCCTAAGCTTTTTATTACAATGTGGGATGACATTAGTGCACCTGAGCCAATTGCATGACCCTTGCATGAACATTCTATTTGAGACGGAGTAGTTTCACAGTCACAGGGAATCAGAAATAATTTCAAGTTTGTGGACAGGCATAAATGTACATTCATGTAATAATGTAAACAACTCACACATATCTGCGGGCCATCCACTCTGCAATCATGCACACATCAAACACCCCACCTTCTTCAAGAGACATTTCTTTCATTCAACACCCTCACATTGGCATTTAACTGTGTACATAACATCACGCATGCCAGGTATCGCTGAACAAGACAGGTGACCTATGTTACTGCATCATCCAAGAAAGTGCATTGTAGTTACCTTTTCATTTCTGTGGTAGACCATGCTTTCAGAGAATAGTTACTTTGTATTGATTCGATGCAATGTCCTCGTAACATGAATGTAGTGCGAGTGATGTCTACTCTTGCCCATCATACACGATGAACTCAATCCATTGAGAGTATGGTTGTGGTACAAGTTGTATGGCAAAGTATGCCATGTACACATGTATACCCTGACTAAAAGTGTCTAACGTGGCGTACGAGTCAGGAGGACTATGCTCATTCATATGTGTAGTTTCATTTTGAGACAAAGACCAGTGACCACTAGGCTGGGTGTAGCCATTGCATTTAAAACCTGTTCTCAAGTCAAGGCATTCGAAGCTGAGAAGAGTTATATGCCTTGCAAGGGCTTCAAAACAGCCCACTGTCATCGGGATGCTAGGATACCATTTGGAGATACCAATTGAGGGACTGTGACCAATGCCATGGCAGTCAGGGAAGTTTCAAAGCAGGTTTATGATGATAAACATGCTTTGCAACTTCTCTGGCTGCAAATGACACACATTACAGGGGCAATTTTGTGGAAGGTTTGAAGTCCTTGCAAGGTAGAATACTTTTCATCTTACAATGCCTTGTCTTGAGTTCAGATTTTGCAATGGCTACTCCCAGCCACATGGTCACTGGTCATTGTCACAAAAAGAAACTGAACAAGCAGTGTCCTTATGTCACGTCCTCTGTGAAGGACTGAATAAGCCACCACTTGTGCATCCCAACTGCCGCTAGTATCTGGCAGTGTCATTGTGTTCTTCCAACTGCTAACTCATCCAATCACCTGTATGACCCCGAATACTAATACCGTTTACCCTTTTATACATGCACAAGCAGTGTTCTATTCACATGGACAACACATGCATAACCTGAGGAAATTTTAATAGACACTTTTTTCAGCTTGTGAATGAATATAGTGCTTTGCCATACAGCTTGTAACAAACCATACTCTCAATGGGATTGAGTTAATCTGTGTATGATTCGTCACACTAGACATCACTCTAACTGCATTGAGGTAGCACAGACTCTGTATAAAATCAATACAAAGTAATGGGAAGTAATGGTTGAAGTGAGGGTATTTGGTAATGAAAAGTACACACACATGTAGGCTTGGTTAATAATTTAGTACAACCTGTTGATACCATAAATGCACCTTTTAATAATGTCCGGAACATCTGAATGTCCATGAAGTTGACATATCAATGGTACAGGTGTCTGCTGTGGACATGTACTCCACTATCATGACCTGCCACAGAAACGAATAGGTGGTACATCGTTCAGTGCCAATGCCTGGGTTCTAAATAATAGAAGCATTGCGGGAAGTGTATTTCACAGTAAACAGCCACTTTCTATAAAGAATTGTTTCTTAATTAGTTGATAAACTGTCACCTAAGTGGGCGGCATCCAAGTAATAATTTGCTAGTATTGTTCCCCATAGTACTGTAGAAATCTTGCAGTCTTTAGATTCATTATTCAATGTTATATTAAGAACATTTTAAATTGATTAACAATCGTTGTTTTGTACTGAAATGATATTTTAATCTATCATTATAAGTAAACGATAAGATAAAAATGGTGAGATGATGATGATACCCATTCTCTTGTATTAGGGTGGTCAGAGTCCATTGTGGATAGCATGTTTCAATGGACACCATGAAGTAGTAAAGAAACTCATTGAAGCAGGAGCTGATATCAATCAAGCTTCTAAGGTTGGTATAATGAAATGATCTGCTCCATTCAGTGGTCTTCATGTAACTGGTACCCATAATAAAAGGTTTTGGTGATAGGAACACATATTTATGATGTAGAAATGGTATAATGTAGAAATGTTACAGAACCAATAAAATGTCTGTGACCAAAACCTTGTTCCCTCCACCTTTCCCACATGTACATGTATGTCCCAACTTTCTCACGATAGGACGATTTTATTCATTTGTATGTATGCATACATGCATTTGTATATTAATATACTTAAAGGAGGGGGTTAAGTATGTTTTAACCTGGCTGGGGTGGGTAGGACAGGGATGCCCCTATGATCAGTAGACAATACAGCTATTTATAAGGTGTGAAGATAGGCTGACTGCTCTGGCATTGGTCCACTGATATTACTATGTTCAAGTCAGTGGTCATGTACATAACTTGTGCATCCAATGATACATGCAAGCTTGTTGTTAGTTTAAATATGAATGATGTGTATGCATGCTTTTGACTGCTGTTCCAAATAAAGCATCTGCACTTTACATGTTTCTGCTGTGGACATTGTGATATTTTAGTTTTATAATGTATGTTCATTGTGTAGTGCTAGTCATCGGTACATGTAGTTAAACCAGTTCTAAACCAGTTTCTTACTGGTTTCGGTAGGGTGTTGATCTGGATTTTCCTGTCAGATCAGTTGTGGTTAGGTTGTATCAATATAGAATTGTGTGTGCTTGTTGGTGATTTCATTTTTGCAATAAACCAATTATATCTTGTCCTGCTATCTGTATCAGCATTCGCTTTGTGGTGCTAGCATACAGACATGTATACCACTGCCATGGACCAACTGTATAGTACATTGTACAGGTTACATCACATTATGACGTCGGAACATGTGCCTCTAATTAGAGTTTACATCTAGTGGAAGTGGTTAACTTACCTCAGACATGTTTGTATTATACAGTAGTGGTATACAAATCAGCAGTATCCAGCCTATCGCTTGCACAGCAAGCATACATACTGGAGATGATTCAGATTGCAGCACAATAGAAGGTGTCTTCGCGATAGGATGCTAGCAAAACACTGGACCCAGTTCACATCCATCACCTGGCATCTCTGTGGCATCAAGCCCATTGGGTCCTCTGTCCCATCCTGGGTCCAGTCATCAGACAATAGCTCACTTATGTCCACAAACTCTCACCACCTGATTGTCTTGGCAGATTACTTCTGGATTGGGGTCACCCATCCCAACATAAATCCCTTGCTCAGTCACGCAACATGTATATGTTTGTTCATCAACCATACCTTTCTACCACTGGCCCTCTTCCCCCCTGTCTGCTTGGTACTGCTGATCGGTACATCAGCTCACCCCAGCGTCTCCCACATTCGTAACAAACACAAAACCTTGCAATACTTTTCCATCAGCATAAAATAAACAATTCACCAGGTCTGACACCAGTGTGACATCTATGTGTGTGTGTTGTGTGTGTGTGTTTGTGTGCTTGTACATGCATAATGTTAATAAACCTTTCTTGTTCAAAGTCACCCTGTTCATTAGTGTTTACAACTGTTAGTATTACATATCTAACCTAATGATATAGAGATCCACATTTTCACTTACAAAGTTTGCCGAGAGATTGGATCAAGATTAGGGGTGAGGGGAGGGTCCATTTGAAATGTATCTTGGGAATGGTTGTGGTTCATGGCCTATGTATCATAGGTGAAGTGTGCAGCATGTGTGTGCATGTGTTGTTAATGGAAAGAAACATTTTGGTACTTAACCAGCTTGTTCGTTAGTCAGTGTTCACACCTGCTGTTATTACATGGATATTTGTCATTTATGAAGACCCACCCCTCTTCCCCAGACCTCCATTTTTTGCCCTTTTGCTTACCTTTGGTATACATCTTACTCCTGGTACGCCCTGTGATATGGCCTTCTCCTTACAGGATGGAAGGACCCCACTGAGAGCTGCATCAGCTGCTGGCCATATTGATTGTGTGAAACTGCTGTTGGATGGGGGTACCCAGGCCAATTACCTTGAGGTGGGTACTGTTCAGGGATGGATAGAGAACATTTGGACAGGATAAATGATAGTATGAGGGAGAATCCTCCTGATGGTATGGAGGAAAATCCCAATGGTGAAACTTCTCCACCATCACCTCCCCCACCTCCGCCGTGGCCCCCCCACCCCCCACCCCCCCCCACCCCCCCACCCCCCCCCCCCCCCAATGGTGGAGCAGGTACCAAAGCCTCCATCATGGCCTCCCCCAATGGTGGAGCTGGTCCCATAGCCTCCATCATGGCCTCCCTCAATGGTGGAGCTGGTCCCATGGCCTCCCCCAATGGTGGAGCTGGTCCCGTAGCCTCCATCATGGCTAACATTGAGTTGACAATTTAATGATCAGACGTATATGAATAAAATATTTTATTTGTCAAGTCAATCACTAGTCAGGGTTCGACGTAAGGGTTGCCATAAAATGACATTCATTTATGTGGTACGACTATCATAGCATGTTTAGTAGCGGCTCGCTCCAGTGGTAATTATCACATTCGCTGCAGCGGAAAAATAATTATTTCACCGGTACAGAAGAAACTGTTGGTGTACTTAGCAAACCCGCCTGTGGTTGACTATGCTCCTCTCTAAATGGAATTCACTGTTTATACGCGGCTTTGCTGTGTATGTAGCTCTTCGTAATCCGCCCCTTCTCTAATACATGTACTACATGTATTAGAGAAGGGGCAGATTACGAAGCGCTGTGTACACGGCGTCTAAACAATGAATTCCATTTAGAGAGGAGCATAGTCAACCACAGGCGGGTTTGCTAAGTACACCAACAGTTTCTTAATTCTGTACCAGGTGAAATATTTATTTTTCCGCTGGAGCGAATGTGATAAATACCGCTGAACATAAACAACGCGTCATCAACCACAGCACATAGGATATAAAATAAGCAAATTCACTATGTCTATAATGTTTTTTTCAATTAACATAATTAGCGCCAATCGTCATCAATAATATGAATGTCATCCATGACAACCCTATGGCAACCCTGCTAGTTGACAATGTAATAGCAGGACATAAGAAAATGAAATATTCTACAAGTAAATAAAAACATTCTCTCTGAGAAAGTTGGTGGGATATAGGTTTTTCAGGCAAATAGTATACTGGTGTAAAAAGCAAGGAAACAAGTTTCATCAGAAGGGAAAATGTAATAGTCCAATATTTAGCACACTTCGACTAAGGCATATGCTGTTTCTGTGCTAAATATAGGACTATTACATTTTCCCTTCTGATGAAACTTGTTTCCTTGCTTTTTACACCAGTATACTATTTGCCTGAAAAACCTATATCCCACCAACTTTCTCAGAGAGAATGTTTTTATTTACTTGTTTCCTTAATTTTTTTAACACCCAAATCACTGTTGCATCGCAGGTTTCCCCCCTTTCATTTAACCGGTTTAATTCCATCCAGACGTATTGTGAAAATTTTCTAGGTACCTTTGCTTAATTAGAATTGGTAAGACCGTATATAGGCTTTTAGGCGTTTTTGTATCAAAGCGAGTCCTCCAGCAAATTCTAAAGCTATTGGGGCAATTTTCATTGCTTAAAAGTGTTCCTGTCCCGAGTTATGAGTTCTCAAGAAGAAGAAGAAGAAGCAGAAGCAGACGACCCGCCCATTATTTTTGGAAGGGGAACGAGGACAGCAGTATTTTTCGTTCTCGACAACCGCGCGGTTCTACGACGTGAAACAAAAACGAAACTACTCAGTTTTGACTTCTAGATCGATTGCCGCAACAAGTTAGACGATCCGATCGTCGGGAGCGAAGCTACGGTAGGGTCGCGTGATTTTAATTAAATTCATAGTCGGGGTCAAAACCTATATGGAAGTCTCTAGCGAGACTTCCGATAGCTGGAACATAGCTGGTACTTGCGCATGCCTGCAATCTGATTGGCACGCCAACATTCCAGCATATAAGGGCCGGTGAGTGGGCAATGAATGTTCAGTCTAGGTGTCATGCAACCCAGTGTCTTTTTTCTGTAACTATGTGTATTTATTTGCTTGTTGCCCATCCAGACAACGTCATTCCATAACATCAGAACCAGATGACAGCCGACAGCAGTGACCAAGAGATGTTGCTCTGGACTTTTATTTTATGTTCATGTACACTTGTCCTACATGTCTATATGTGCTGGGTGGTGCTAGGCTAGAGGTTATTTTACCCTGAAATGTGGATTTTCCACTGCTAGAGGGTTGCCACAAGGGTTTTTTCCTGATGGAGGTGTGGGCTCATCTCCACCGAATTTAGGTTTCAGTTATGCTCCCCACCCAGCTGTGTGCGTGTGTGTGTGTGTGTGTGTGTGTGTGTGTGTGTGTGTGTGTGTGTGTGTGTGTGTGTGTTTGTATGTGTTGTGTACGCGTGGGTTTTTTGTGTCTGATCCTGATTGGCAAGGGTGCTGTGTTCATGTTGTGTGTTTGTGTGTCAATTAAGGTTATTTATGCTGGTATGGTGTTGTCATGATATAGTGTGTGGTGATTACACTGAATGTGTGCACAGGCGACACTTCACAAAGTTGTTTTGTCAAGTGTAGAGTACATGGATGGGAGGAGGGAGAGGCATTATACATTATGCGATAATGATTAGGTAAAGAGTCTGAGTACGAGACTAGGGGGAGGGGGGGCGGTTTGTGTTCCATGGGCATATGGTATGATCAATATAAAGGTATATTATGCTACATAAACATGTGTGCAAATAGATAATGTTTATTGTTTGCAACAAATTTATGCATGCTGTTCAGAAGTACATAGTAAGGACATGGCAGTAATAACGGTCTAGCCGGTAATCACATCAAGCTGAGAATTGAATTAGTTCCATACCTCCAACCCTTGCCCAGAGCCCCAACATTTCCAAGGCTTCTTCCCTTACCCAGTTCATTCCCCCAGGTTATCTCTCACTTAAGCATAAAGTTGATGGAGGTGTGGAATATTAATACATGAACATTTCATTGCTACATACGAAACATGATATGGACAAACCTGCAGCTGGGCATGTCCATTACAAATGAAGCGTTATCCACCAGATTATGCAGGTAGATAGCTAAATACACAATGTTGATGGGCCACGATCACTATAGCAGAGATACTCCAGGAGTTCAAGGTAGAAGTAGCTGAAGGATTTGTGTGTGTGTGAGGGGGGGGTCGCAACAGAAGGGGATAGAGGGGGAGAAAGGCGGTTATGGACTAACTAGTTTGGGCAGCAATTCGGCCGACCGCACGTGGGTGATTGCAAAATCCGCAATCAGTCACGCATCCGTGCAGACAACAGAACGTGTGCTTACGGTGTCATAGCGGATTTTGTCCCCCCCAAAAAGTGTCCCCCCGGACACAATCCGCTAGCGGATTCTGTCCGGGGGGACACAATCCGCTAGCGGGCACTGTCCAGGGGGACAAAATCCGCCAGCGGATTCTGTCCGGGGGGACATGTTCTGCTAGCGGATTCTGTCCCTCCTCCGCAGAATGTGTCCCCCCCCCCCCCCCCCTCCAACAATAAATCCATTGCGTTTGATTAGCGAGCGTGTAGGCATGCAGCTTCGTATGGTGAAATGGTCGTCATGCAAACGCTGGATACATATTAATTATATACAAGAAAAGTTGGAAATGGTTCAATCAAACAATAAATCAGTATCTCAGTCACACACACAGGAAGACTATAGTAGTGAGGCCAGGGGTAACCCCCCCCCCCCCCCCCCCCCCCCCCCCCCAACATTGCGTTTGATTAGCAAGCTGAGCGTGTAGGCATGCAGCTTCGTACGGTGAAATGGTCGCCAAACGCTCAGATACATATTTATTTTACAAGAAAGCTGGAAATGCTTCAATCCAACCATAAATTAGTATCTCAGTCACATACACAGGAGAGCAACACCATTTGTCCTCATGCAGTGTTGGGAAGTGTGAGAATACCAACACATTTGATAAGGAACCATTTGTGACGGGTGTCACATTGCACCAAGTCTCTGTAAGAGGTGTCAGGCATCAGACACGCACAATAAACATAAATATCCTTAGGGATCGTTGCAGTGTTTGATTATGCCAAACCATTAGTTTGAGAATGGCATGCTGTAGATTATCCAGTGTTCAGTACTGCATTGACTCTGTTCACAAATTCACGTCCTTGATCTGATATGGCCGGTGACATTGGTGCAACCATGCCTATAAAGAAGTTACATGTTATGATATGCATGTATGCTTATGGCCTTATATGTAAACTGAATTAATAATTCATTTACATTCGCCTGCATATAATCTTATACAGAAACTCAGCAACTAGTTGTTCTTGCCAGCTATAGGCTCAGCCTTAGGCCACTTAGAAAAGTAATCAACTAAGGTGATGATGTAACGATTGCTTCGTTCAGTTTTTGGGAGAGAACCAATCAGGTCTATTCCAACATAAATTGATACATGCATGCATTAACTTAAGGCAGTCTTGATTGCAACTAACTTGATGCAAACACTAGGTTGTATAGGTATATGGGATGCGGAGGGGCTACGGTCTTCATAAACTTGGCACCATTGGTGCTTTCCAAACATCGCACGTCTTAACGAACTCATGCACCTACATGTATACATCTTTTATCTGCGTCTTCCAGAAGAACCTCGATGAAACCTTAATTTTCTCTAGTTTTATCCCTTCCCATGCAGGTGTCCACCTATACAGGGTCTTTGCAAAAGAGCGCAACGCTTTAAAATTCACTAATAGGATAGGATCGTCAATCTAAATGAATTTATGAACGTACAATAACCACGTTTAGTCAAATACTAACCGCATTGTTACATTTATCTTTAGCCGTTCAAAAGATAAAATCAAATAGCTTGGAGTTAACTAAACTGACAAAACACTGTACGACAACTTTTAATTAATAACGTGATTTATAAACTGCAGAATAGAATTGATGAGACTTTGAAAAAGTATGAAATTTGATTGGCCTTTTACTAGTTAATATTCAAAACAACAAATCAAACTTGAAAAAGCTATATAACCACTACATTTTTATTAACTTTGAGTTTTAATAACGCACCATTAAATAATCCATTACCAAATCAAGTAGTGTTTTGTACATCATTTTATACTGGAATAATTTATGATGGTTATTAAAAATATTTACCACATAACAGCTTCAACTCTAATAACTTTAAAGCTAATGATGGTCTTAAATATGAATAACTCACTATTGAACCTAGGAACTTGAAATCAGTACTGTTCCACCGAATATCCAGATCGTGTGTTACTTTTTATCAGTTATTAAAATCAATTATCGCAAACCACAATCTTGAATAACTTTGTTAATAGAGGGCTTTGAATATTTTAGGGATTTGATGCAGTTACTTAACCGCTTATAATAATGTGAGATCTAATTGGATTATTTGTATTTGCCTAACTGCAACATATATGCAAGCAGTTAATGAATTTCAATCCTGGGTTATAGGGGTTTTAAAGCGATGCGTTCTTTCGCAAATAAAAACTGAGCGCTATTTGATTATTGGATCGATCCTAGCTTGAGTCAATGTTAATCCTCGGACACTTTTCGGGCGCTTGGTTATCGACCATGGTGATCTATACCTTTACACGCGTGCATTGTATAAAATCAGCTTGCGTAAAGACCAAGACTAATGCAAAAGCTGTAAATAGTTGGTTTCGATCATGAAGTACTAATTCGATAACCGAGCCCCGATGTGTACGTATATAGCAGTCATACTCACTTTCTTTGGACGAATGTCATGAATGAAGGATCCGTTCTACTTCTTCTACGCCTCTAGGAACTTGAAGATATTCAATTTTCCCTCTTTCTTTATCCTTTTTGCGGTACAGTATACGCCGCTATCGACCGCGTAGTCCACACTTGAGCTCGCTTTAGGTCCTTGTGATGCCATGCAGAGGGGTAACTAAGTACCATACTCCAGAAAGCTGAAAATGGCATCGTAATCTTCTTCATCCATAATGCTGCAGCTGACTAATAGCGAATAATAGCAGCTGCAAAACGCACCACGTGCAACTTAGAAGGGCGGAGGGGACAATATTCAGGGCCGCGGCCAGGACGTCTGGCGGGAAGGTAGATTGATAGCCCTGCGGGACTGATGGGGGGAAGGAGGAGGGAGGAGGGTGTGTGTGTGCTAAATGGCTCGATGCTAAAAAGCGGGCGGGGGCTTATATAGGACGTGACGCCAACAAAAAAAAAAAACCGGGACGGCCAAGCATCGGTTGGCCGGGGGGGGGGGGGACAATATCTGCGGAAGGGGGACAATATCTGCTAGCGGATTATGTCCGTGGGGGACAATTTCCGCTAGCAGATTATGTCCGGGGGGACAAAATCTGCGGGGGGACAGAATCTGCTCCGACAACGGCATAACAATTTAAAACTTCACTGTCCAATTCAGTACGGGAATTCTCAGCCTTATTAATTTTTAATTAACCGTCAATTTATTTGCCAAACCTTCGAATACTCTTACAAACGCTGTCAGTAGTGTCACTGTGAGTCTACTACGCCGGTTATATGAAAGGTATGTGATCATGCATGTCATTTGACTACAGTACAAGCTCAGCTAGTTTTTTACGCCAGAATTATGAGCATGGACTGTACGTAACTGCTTGCAATGGCGGATCCAAGAGGGCCGGGTGTGTTACATGACTAATTAATGGGGGGAAGGGGGGGGGGGGGGGGGGGGGGGGGGGTTCCATGTCGAACTGAGGAGATGTAAATGCAGCATTCAAGGTAGAGCGAACGCGCTGAACTTTTTAGAATTCGGAACACCGATAAAGTACATAAATTACGTCCATAATCATTATTCACGGGGGACCCCCTTGCTGTCCTCGTAATGCACTTATCAATGCCACCCGGTACCCCCCCCCCCCCCCCCCCCTCCCCCGTACGGGCATGGGTCGGGGTTTGACATCGCGTCATATCAATCGATACTGCGGTAGATATATGCTGC